>JAOXYC010066673.1:0-22817 GCA_028565715.1 Phoronis pallida
GAGGGAATAACCAATTATGAGTGGTTCGTGAGATGGATTCAAAGTTTGTGCGGGGGATTCTCTGGCACCCTTGTAAATGATGGGCACCTGCAATCAAGCACAAACTGTACCTTAACCTCTTGTTCTGTTAGAGTGTATTTTCGCTCGATAGTTCTCTTCAGGTGGACAACAGAGAAAGTGTTAAAGACTTCTTTTTTAACTATTCATTGACAAACATTTTTTCAAAGTATTCAAATCTGAGCTTTATTCAGGTCAACAAAAGTTTTGAACTTTAAGTGGAGTGAAAATTTTTAATAAAATTGAAATTTTTTTTAGAAAATAGGAAAAAAATACTAATATGATGTAGATTATGAGTCATCCAGGTAGATCATCAATTGAGTAAAGTTATAAAATAATCTAAACACTGGACTCACCGGTTAATTTTCCCAGTGTTACAAACACGTCTGTGTCCATTGAATAGGGTTTGCGTAGTGTCAGCTTTGGCGGGAATCATGAAGTGAGGTCACTGCTGAGTAAGGTCACGCGACTCCTCTAATATTGGAGGTCACTCTCAGCCGACGGCTCAGCAGTGACGTCACTCCACAATTCACGCCAAAGCTCACTTCGCAAACCCTAGTCAAAGGACACAGATGTGTTTGCAATGTTGGGAAAATTAACAGGTGAGTCTAGTGATTAGATTTATAACTTTACTCAAGGAAATAAAAAAATATTGTTATTAAAGTTTCTTCGGCCTGTATAAGGCCAGCAACACTAAAATAAAACAATCTAAAAACAAAAACCCTTCAGTTATAAATCTACACCATTTTGTTTTCTTTATGCATTCAATGCATACAGCTAAAGTTGCTACAACTTGTGTTTAAAGTTATACAACGCTACTTACTTACGAATGTGAGATCATCAACTATTGAATGAGGTCAATTGCGTTGGAATTGTTGTTACAAATTGCATTACTTACGTTCATCTGAACGAATAACTACCTTCGCTTATTCCGGAAATTTCTATACGAGGCGGCCTATGCGACTTGATGAAATATCTTGAGGGTGTAGAGATAACTGAGATCAAGTGTAACATATTAACTTTGTGTTTTCGATAAAGAATGAATGTAGTAACACATATTGGCAACGAAAAATTATCAAACTGTGTTAAAGAAACGGATGAAAACGTCTTAATTCAATAATTGATAATTCGACATTCGTAAGTAACAATGTACGCGTTTAAACTGCAGTAGAGTAAACATCCCATCATACACAGAGAGAGCCCTATGAAAAAAGAACACTGGATCCTCGAGAAAAAAAAAGGCAATGATTACAGCATTTCATGGATTAAAGTGTATTGCACTTACCTTGATTAAGGATGTTTTACCGACCCCTGGCTGACCTGCCAGCAATACTGGATAGTTGGATGACAGCAATAGATCACACAGAAAATAGTAACGTTCCATCTGAAAGTAAACAAGGATAATTGAATGTGAGTTGTGAATAGCTACGGGTATACATTGCAACATAATATAAAATTCTCACTTTTTGAATAAGGTGATTGTATTAGGTTTTGTTGCAGTGAATTGAATCTTTACCAAATTGAATACCTCTACGTCTGCCTATATATCCAGACTACCAAACTCAGACTTGATGAAATATCAGCAATGCCATATGAGATATTTGAGACCCACAGTTGTTCTATTACTGCACACTACATTTTTATTGAGAATATAGACTAGGTAACAATATGGTTTGATATCGGAAACAATCAACTTCAATCATTAAAAAATAGCACAATACGGGACGTAAATTCTCGCCATTTTGGGACACCCGCCATTTTGAGGTGTCACTCCACACTTACCTCGGGAATCATGACATAGTTAGTGTTCCTGGATTTCTCCAGGGCGCGTTCATTCCACTTGAGGAAGGTTCCTTGTTTTACGTCAACCCAGAGATCATAACATAGGCAGCCACGTGGCAGTGCAATAGGCCAGCGCGCACGATGCAGTGTTTCTCGAGCGAATGCATCAAAACGGCTGGTGAACCTGTGAATAAATATTATTATGTAATAGTCATTTGAAACCATGATCTAAGTATGTCGTTAAATACTTTTGGGGACATTTCAAATCTTGATTTATAATTTGAATAATTTATACAAAAAAACATAATTCAATTCTTTCAGAGTTTTCTGTTGCAGTGACTGCTTTACATTCATTTCTAAAGTACACGAACAACTGATTTTTCTCAAAATTTTCTAAAGCATCATAATATATTCAACAAGGATACTTAAATAATTAGATTCAAAGAATGTTACCTTTCGTGGAGTTGGCCGCCAAAGCCCCAAATGTAAGCGAAGGCAAAAATATTCTTCAGCGTAACAACATAGTTGGGTATGGTGACTTCAAGGTCTGATCTCATAGATCGTAGAGAACCCCGGCTAGCGAGGGTATCTGTGGTACCTACAAAAAGATATACAGATTGTAATGTTAGAGTTACTTGAGTTAAACTGGATCTATCTATTAGTCATTCAACTGGGCTTGAATCTATACTCCAATTATCAACCAATGACATGTGTTGTTTCAATTTGCATTTTCAACTCAAAGACAGCACTAATGATTGGTGAACTTTTGAGTTATATTGGAGTACAGTTCAGTGATTTCTTCCTGTCAGTGACAACACAGGGTCTTTTAAAAACAAGTAAAATGGATCATACCTGGATTCCAAACAATAACTGTATTATTTCAATGGCAAACTGCCTCCGTAATTCTACTATTAATTAATTAACTGCTGCTAATTACGACTAGAAGGAAGGAATTTAATTTTGTCCTTAGATCTATATTGTAAACATGTTTTGTTGATGACGATTTGACCATTTATTCTTGATCAGTTTGATTGAAGTACGTTCAAAATTTCTGAATGCTGTTCTCGTTGGGTCTGAGTCCAAACTATGTAGTAATTGTCCAAGAGACATCACAAAAAACACAATTCTCAATTTTGAACGTTCTTCAATCAAACTGATCAAGAATAAATGGACAATCATCTTCAACAAAACATGTTTACAAGAGAAGTTAATGCCGACATATACCAATGTTAGATCTATGATTGAAGATCACTTGTTTTGTAATTCAGCCTAACATTGACAAATAAATGTAAATATTCTAGAACGTACTACATTTTGATTTTTCTAGTTGTGTCTGTCTTTCCACCTTCTCATGAGTTTCTCTCAGAAAATGCTGATCAAGCAATGAGGATAGAATTCTTAGAAACGAAGCTATTTCTTCTACACCATACACAGAAGACGTTTTGGTGCGGAACAGGTTGGTTCTCAGACTAGTGGTGCACTCTGCTTTAAGAAACTTCAAAGTTGGTTTGCAGACGTCATTCACCAAGTCTGTGAGCATCTTTAACCTATGGGAAACAAACAGGTTGTTATTACGTATTGCAGCTTTATTGGGGGTAGATTCACAATTTGTTGAGGTCACCCTCATGCTTTATTTGAGAATAGACTCATTTTTCTCTGTTCTAAGATGAATTTTAAATATCTAATGCTTTATTACAGACACAATGGTGCTTTATTGATAACAACATGTGGATCATTTATTAAAAAAAAAATCATTAAAGACAAAATTGGTCGATTTTTGGCGGTATAGCGAAAAGTGTTTTTTGTTCAGAGTGATACCGGATACTGATACATATTTTTTACGTATCCTGTTTTTGATATCCGGTAACTGGTCATCTGCAAAACCTCTCTAAAATCTGTTATTAAGGTATTTAATCATCCGCTCATCTACCTTTCTGGTGAAAACACATATTTCTGTGTGGCCTGTGAGCCCCAAGCCTCAAACAGTGACATCCAGGAGACATTCTCCTCTGAGCAGTGAACTAGTGATGTACGAGTCACTGAAGATGGCGATGCATGTACCAAGTCCGACATCTCAAACACCAGGGAAGTGTTGTCTGGAATAGCAACAAGTTTTTCTTTAAAAACACAGCTTCTTTGATGGTTACCGTATAGCCCCACAATTGAGCGAATGTGCCTATATGTGAATACGCTTCTTGCGGGGAGCGTATAGGTCCATGCGCCTATTTTGCAAGAAATTTGAGTAGAGCGAGTGTAGAAATTAATATGTCAAAAGTGCGCCTATATCCGGAGCACCTGATTAACATGGGCCTCATCCTGGAACCTTTAGGCCCATGTGCCTATTTTGAGGGAATTTGAATTGACAAATTTTGAGAGAAAAATGCATTATTTCGCATATAGTTACATGCGCCGATTGCGGTGGCTATACGGTAGACATTTTTTATTGGTAGCTTTTAAATCTGGCGACATTTAAGAATGATGAAAGTAATATCTGCCTGAGGCCAAAGATCAAGGTTATAAGCAATAATATGACTGGGTGCGATCATGGAACAGTATTGGTTGAAATCAAGAAACCATCACAAAACATTGTTTTATTAAATACTTACTTAAGTTAACAACTATTTCATTCTTGCTTCTTTGAATGAAAAACAAATCAGTGTCAAAATGAGACCAACTTAAGATTAAAAGGAGGTTGCAAAAAATTTATGACACCAAAATTAACAGTCAAAATAGTCACCATTCAGGAACACCCTCTCGCCGTTTGTTGCGAGCAGTCGGTGGGTTGGATCTAACAAGCTGTTTAAACCATCCACCCAGCTAGAATCAAGTTCACCGTCAAATACGAGCCACTTGTGGATAACAGAGGGCGCTGCTATAGGTAACTTATTCTTTTTCTCGTCGAAATTGTTGATAAAGTGCATTGCAGACTCGGACTGAAGATGGGCTTCCCGCAATAGACGTAGCATTAAACCTTCAATCCAGCGGCCATCTTGGAAATGTCCATAGAGCTGAAAATAGATTATAATCTTACAAAATCGAATCAGTGTTTTAGTCTTTTTTCTAATGTATGTTTAACATTCATGGTGTATAAATTAAACTAAAATAAAACTGGATGCAACTAATAAAAACTGGTATATAATTTTGTTGACTACGTAAAGTCCCACCAACGTTTCGAAAATGGTTCTTCCTCACAGGTGTGTACATACTGTATGTACAAGTGAAGAAGAACCATTTCTCACATGAAACTATCGTGACAAGTTATAGCCCATTAAAGATTTTCTATCTCAACACGGCGGATCACTGTATTCATACGCCGTATTTATCAACATAGCTGAAGTTTAAAAGTTGTTGTTTTATAACAATTATTTCGCTATTTATTGAAATGTTATTGTTCGTTACTGTTTTGATAATGAATTAAAGTAAATATTTAACGAATTATTACGGATTTATTTCTTCATTGGTGAATGTATACATGTATTTGTAAATCGGCTTCTTGGATTGTTTGTGGGGAATCCCCAATGAGTCATAACGGTAAACATGTTTTTTTTTTCAAGTTTAAATGGTTTTATGTGAGAAATAAGATCATACACTCGTTCCAGTTGTTATCAATATTCTTAAACTTGTTTGGAATTTCGTTCTTAACCTCGCCAAAGGCTCGGTTAAAAACGAAATTTCAAACGCGTTTAAGAATATTGATATCAACTAGGAACTCGTGTAGGATCCTCTATGTCTATCATCGGAGACAGTTATTACACTCAGGTAATGACACTGAAAACATTTCATTTATTCATAGTGCATATCTGACAAAGGACGGGTAAGGTTTGATGTTCATGTTCTGTTTGTCAATCATCTGTACAAAAACAACTAAAATGCAAAGAAGACATTCCTATTATAACTTCTAAGCAAAAAAAATAAAATTCTTTAATTTTTTTCTTAATGCATTAGAAAGGGACATTCTTTAAAATTTAAATTAAAAAAAGAAATTCCAATTTTGAACATTATGCAGTCAGCCAGCAAACTTTTTGTTCTCAGAATATTGTTTTTACAAACCTCCCCTGGACTCCTGCCACTCGGGTTAAGGGTCGTGACCTCAACTTTTGGGTAGCGTGTCTTAAGAATGACCCTGTCAATCATTCCTGTTGCCATGGCAGTGGCCTTTCCATATGAAGTCATCTTTTTCCATCGCCCCATTGCCTGAACCTGGGTCTCACTTTTTTTCGCTTCTCCTCTCAGGAGCTGATCAATTGGAAAAAAATTAAATTGGTTTTAAAAATTGTTAATAATTATTTAAAATTGTTTAGCTTGCAAATAAACAAGACTAAAATGTGGAATTGAGACAAGTTCCTTCCTTTTTGAGTACAAGCTTGAAAAGATAGTTACAGCCCAATATAACATATGATCAAAAAGCAATTGCACTCATGCAAGCAAAACTATATTAATTAACTTTCTCTAGATCAGGGGATGCGGGTGGCTCAGTGGTAGAGGGTGCGCCTCTTAATCTAGAGGTCCATAGGTCGAAACCCAGCAGGGCCGCCGCATTTGTGTTTTTGGACAAAACACTCCACCCTATGTGTCTCTCTCCACCCAGGTGTAGAAATGGGTACCAAGGTTAGGAACATTGATAGAATCTGAATGAGAAGCTTAGCGCTAAAAAAATGTGGCTCAGCTGATTTGAGAATGTTTTGAGTGAGCAACCTGAGATAATAATCATTGTAAAGCGCTTTGAATAAAAAGCGCTATATAAGCACTGACATTATTATATGATAATTATTAAATGATTTCAACAAAAAGGGGTACTAAATATAACTGCCACTCCACACCATCTTGCCCATATCAAACAGAATGTAATTGCATACAAATTAAGGTGTTGGGGACTGGTTGATAAAAGTATAAATTTAACATAAAATACCATTTACCAGTTGAAAATATATCAAAACTGCAGGTAGCTTTGGATATGGACTTACTTGAGCACAGACGAGACAGCAGGCTGGAGACCAAAGGCGGTGGCCCCGCGGTGGCGTTCTCTTTAGGAGGCCTTATGCATTGACTAGGCCCATGAGGATTAAGTAAGTAGTAGGTAGCTTACGAACAATGGTGAACTTATATGGGTGTCAAGAATGTAGATAACCATTGTTTGAAGGCTTGTGGAGTTTTAATATATTTTCAACTGGTAAAGGAGTTTTATACATTTCTGTGCAAACAGAACTTGGCTTACATAATTCTGGGACAATATAAATATCACATTTTTACAAGAAAATAAACATTTTTCAATCGCAAGCCGGGATACAAAGCAATTCATTAAACTCACATGATCACTATCTAGTGAACTAGCGCTGTCACATCGCTGTAATTCAATTTGATCATTCATCAATCAATTCAGAAAATTTACCCAGAATCAGTCAAAACACAATTTTATAAAATTCTAATATCCTTTTTTTCTTAACTCCTGAATTTTTTTTTTAAAAATTCTATAAAAAGTGTGTTTTGACAACCTATTTTCTCTATAGTGATGAAAACACCTTCTGCTTGTGATCAGCAATTAATACAACTAATTATATTATATCTGATGAAAAACCATGACATTATTACAGTATGTGATCATTATTCAATGAATTTATTTCTGATCACTGCTATCACTACGTTGCCAGCCTCACTATGACAAATAACGTTTTTTAATAAAATTGTAACACAAGCAAAACAACTAAAACTTTTTCCAAATAAACCTTCTTGTTCAGAAGATTTTTTTTGAAAAAATATCAAAATTTCATGTCTTTCTTTCAATGGTTGGTTTCTCTATTTTACAACCAATTGCTTCTTCCATATTCCATATTTTTTCAATAATTATGAATATTTTGTAAATCACACGTTAAACGCATACATCACTACTTACAAATGTAGAACGATCAATTATTGAAATACGATGTTTCATCCATTTTTTACACAGTTTGATCATTATCCATTCATTGCCAATTCTTGTTACTACGGTCCTTTATTCTTTATCGAAAACACAAAGTTAATGTGTTACAGTTGATCTCATTGTTGTTCAGATGAATGTAAGGATGCAATTCGTAACAACAATTGCAACGCAATTGACCTTATTCAATAGTTGATAATTTCTCATTCGTAAGAAGCGATGTATGACTTTAACTTTCCCACACATTATTTTGAGATTGAGCAAACAAATTATGCTTTGTATGAGTCAGAATAGACTCATTTTTAAAACATTTATTCAAATGCTATGTATTATGTGCCAATTGTGCGTTGAAAAACTTTGCATAACTAGCAAACTATGTGCGCAGTGCATTAAAGATGAGTAAACCTTATCCATGACCATGATTTATTATTTATGACTTTTATAGTTAAGAATAAGGCTTATTCATCTTTAAAATGTAATAACTCTGATAGTATACTTATCTACCTCTTGCATATCGACCTGCAGGGATGAAGACAGAAGAGAAATGAAACAGTTACCAAAGGTTTACCCATAACCAGCTGTTTATAATCAAAATATTTCATTGTAAATATTTTTCTATGGCATTTTTTCAAAAAACAATGAAATAAATTCAAGTCATCATTGTTTTTAAATTTTGTTTTGAACCATGTTTTGAGAGAACAAAATCATTTTAAAAAGTGACTTTGTTCTCTTAAAAACATGGTTCAAAACAAAGTAGATCAAAATCTATCCTTTACAGTCAAGTACTCCATCGAGAACCAAAATCTAATTGCAATGAAGATTTCAATGCATATAGATTATGTAGCAATCCCTTGTTAAGATGGGTAAATAAAAACTAAAGGATACCAGTCTATCGCCATCAATTCTGAAAACGCTTTAAGTCAAATCACCTGGTATTTAGTAAGGACTACAGCTGGGTAATTTGTAGTGCTTTCAGAATTGATGGCGGCCATTTCACAAAAGTCGGACAGAATGTGGTACTACTAGTTAGCCTGAAAAATCCAAGGGCTGATAGATTGCATGTACTTACATGTTCTTTACAGATAAAACACTAAAATTAAAACCCTCTTCAATAAGAAATCACCCTTTCTGCATCAATCAGACTTAGTGCAGCACAGATGCTTAAAAAATACTGCATCAAAACAAAGACAAAACAGTGTGTGATTTTTTTTCAACACAATTGTTTTTTGAGATTCTTAAGGAATGCTGCGATTTTATTTGTCTGTAGAAACCAAGCGTTGAAATGCATAGTGTGTAGTGCATTCTAACATAAAGTATGCACAACGCACTATTAGCCATAAAGTACAGACACATCAAATCACTCCCATTAGAATCAACTGTGTCCTTTTTTCACTACATAGTACAAAGAACCCATAACCTTAGAATCTATCACTGTGGCGTGAAGGTTATCACTTCGTAGAGCTTTCATAAGCATTCAGTAGATGGTGCTTGTTGACTTTCCTACAACCCAATTGGCCCAGACCGCACATTTCCACTAATGCACCTCCAAGTGTCATTTGGAATAACTGCTACAACGGGGCAGAGCTCCCGGCCGAAGGTGATATATTGATTTATTATGAATCAACTAATTTAACGATCAACGATAATGTAATGAAACTTTTAGATCGATTAAACAAGCCCTCAAACTCTAATTTGATGCTAAAAAAACCCGAGAGTTGTGTTATTTTGAAAAATGTCGTCAATTTTAGCGTAGCGTGGCAGGCGCAGTGGTACATTCTAGGTGATGGGATCTTGATAGTATGCAATACACAGCTTAATACCACACCTTAATAAACTACAGTAGGCCACTGTTAACCTGATTTAACAGCACTTATAGATGAATTCAACTCATCACCTAGAACTTTTATCTGAGAAGAAAAACCTTAGTTTGCAGGCCCCCAGATTTTTTGCTTCAGGTAAAAGAAACATTCAAAAAAATTACTAGACACTCACAGCAATTTTATTCTTGTTATAAAACGTCATGTTCTGCTTTGACTTGAGGTCATCATTTTGGGCATCTTGACGTTCATTCAGAAAGTTCATAACCTTTTGTAGAATGCTAATGCATGTGGTTTTACCACTACCAGCTGGACCAATCAGGAGCACTCCTTGTCTCGACTGCAGAGCAGTGAAAAGTTGAAGAATCTGAAAGACAGCAATTGACAATTCATGAAAACAAAAACAAAATGAGAATGAAGAAAACAAAAAAAATACCAAAAAGAAATCTCGCATAGTTTTTTAAAAATTTCATCATCAGAAACATTAATATTCCAAAATGAAAATTATTACCTTGTTAATATGCATGTTATTTGGTTGTAGGTTGTCTAGTTTCATCTGTTCTTGCACAGTAGACACTAGAAGAGGATCGTAGTCTGTGATGTCCTTCGACTGTAGGTCAACGATGGGGAAACAGTCGCGCACCAAGTTGCGGAACTTCCCCTCATCTTCATCACAGCTCATGCGAGGGAGGAATGATTTGTGTAGAGCATGTACTATACAAGTATCTTCCTTGCTTTCCTCTGAAGGATGAAATAAAACAAAAAAGTTGTGTAAAGTTAAATTTAAATTTCAAAAGGCTTTTCGTACTAAAACAACCAAGGGATTTAAAGTTTATAACTCTTAAAAACACACCGGCCCTATCAAATGAAGCTGTTTCGAAAAAAGTATTTATCAACACATAATCGACAGTGCCATTAACGTCAAGCATAAATTATCAAGACCCAGCACTAAGTTGACACACCCTGGATTTTGTGGGCCTGCAAAAAAACAAGGGGTGGTAGAGACTTAAATATTACCTGGTACTGTTGAATTCTCGCGAGCATGCATCTCAAACAGTTGAGGTCTACCATGAAGTCTGTGAGTGGCGTAGTCACCTAGAATCGTACTGATGGTTCTTAGACTCAACATGTGAGTGTATCTTTCTGGCAGCTGGAAGGAAAGGTGAAATTTTAGAAAGTTCGATTGAAAAAAAAACATTCCAAACCAAAATACAAGGTTATAAAAACTGAATACAATTAAATTACTCTTAAAAAGGTAACAAAATTAGTTTTTAATTTTTGAATATCATTTTTTTCGTGATTTTTTTCTTTGCCCAATTTATGGAAAATGTTTTAATGAGAATCCATCTTATCATGTCATGCAGTTAAGTTTTGAAATTTCCTGAATCCCCTGAAAACATTTAAAAACTTATAAACAATCATTTTAATTAAGGGTAGGGTAATTCCCAACTTACCTGGCTCTTAGCCATATTTACAAAGACACAGAACTTTTGTGCCAGCTCCTTGTATTTCATAAACCCGTTCAGGTACAGAATAGTCTCAGCTATAGGTTTAATATCAGGTACTACCATGGCACACGGTCTCATCATGTGCTGTAATAGACACATTATGGTTTAGGTAATTTTGAAAATTTAAAGAATACAGAAAACATCTTTTTTGATAGAAAAAGAGATTTTGATTTAAATTTCCAATAGTTAGGTACATATGACAAAAAGTTGTGCAGTGTGAAATATTTAACAAAAAATAAAATGCAATTTTTCTTAACCTTTCAAAAAGACCAAACTTTTGCTGCTAACAAATGGAAAATAAGAAAAAAATCCCATAACATAAAACACTTACAGTATCAAAATTACGATAGAATAGATAATTAATAGTATCAACATTCATTTTGTTTAAAAATTTGATCATTCAACTGGTACTGGCATTTACAAACAAAAGACGATGTGAACAAAACAATACTACTTACTCTCAGAGTTTCAGGAATTTCACCATATTTTGCATTTTCTGTATTAAGCGACATGAAACACCCATAGGTGTCTCTGACCTTCAGCAGTTGTCCGTCAAATGTGAGATGGCCGAGGAAATGCTTTGAATACAGCGGTGGATTCTCAGTCAAGAAAGCAAATTCTTTTTGATTGTCTTGATATGATGGGTGGGACGTCATGTAATGCTCTAAAAGGTAGAGAAATTGTTTTAAAGTATGGACAGAATATCTAAGGTTTGTTATGAAAAAAAAATACCAATATTTTTCAACTTCTTCAGAAAATATTCTGCACCTGAACGGTTGGTCTCAGGTCAAGGGAACATGCTCTGGTTGATGATTGGCCACAATAGAAAAGTTTTCGGAACTATAAGTCAACCCTAACTCCCCTGTTGGCCAAATTTATTTGTTTAAAATTGTGAAAATTCATTATGGTGATTTACACTCTTTTTTTGCCACCAGGGGAAGACTTATTAAAGGTCACGACCTGAAAATCTTTTCATTCCGGCCCATCATCGCCAAGAACATATGTACCAAATTTCGTCAAAATCGGTTAAGTGGTTTTGGAAATAATCAACGGAAACCAACTGTGAACGACGGATGACCGACGACGGACAATGGATGACCACCAAGATGAAAAGAATACGAGATCAAATATAAATAATATGAGGATGCATAAAAAATCATTTAAATATAATATAATGAAACCCCCTTATACTCATTACATCAGAAATTATGTACGAGGATTATAAGATCACATTATCCCTACCATAATACAAGGGGAGTGGTCTTGGTTGGTCTTTGTAAAACTGAGACTGCTTAATGCTGACTTCTTCACTGATTGAGTGACGCCTCTGTTTGCTACCAGGCTCCCATGTGTCACAGAAATAGGTTTCCAGTACCTGATCCTAAAGTGGATGAGAATTGATCTTCTTATAAAAAAACATTACGGGAAGTTTGTGTTTGTATATAACTTCAATTTCATTAGATTAAGTTGTTGTATGATTTGGTGTTCAATTTTATCTTGTTCACTTCAAATCTTTCTAAAAAGTATATGGCGACTTTGCAAATAATGATATTGTGATCATTTTTAAAAAAATGCAGCAAAAATAGCAAAGTAATGTTCAACAGAAAAAACTCTTTTTTAACATACCTTAAATCCATGGGGAGCAGTTTTCTGCCTCTCAAGGTTGGATAACGTTGCATCCTTGACTGGTAATGAGTGAAGGGTTGTCAAGGAGTTTCGTCGAATGAGACGTAGTGGGTCACCAGATTTCTGAAATGAAAATATATTTTTTTACCATAATCTTGCTTTGCTAACAACATGAGTTTTAATTGTCCATCCAATTCGATTTTTCAAAATCAATCTGTGTATAATTTTAGAATAGAAAATGTCATATTTTAAGTTGATTTTGAAAAAAAAAACTAAAACAGTTAGAACCTTCACAGAAACATCATAAAATTAACAGATTTTGACTTCTTAAAATCAATAAATCTAATCAGATGGTTTATGGAATAAATCCTGACATTTTGCCTTATCTGCATGAATTCCCTGAAATGCAAACACACTTTTGTGAATAAATGAGTAAGTTTCAATCAATAGATTGAACTCGTTGTAAGGAGACAGACCCAGTTTGAGGGGGGGAGGGGGGATGGTTGTTGGAAGATTGAAGTCTGATCATAAGTTGAGCACATTCAGAAAGTTGATGGTAAATGTAGATCTGCATTCAATAAAAGGGAATTTGGTGATTCAATCAAGACATCAAAGTGGGCACACAAACTCACACAATCACTCTGGTTTTAGTAACACAAACCAAGATATATCAATCAAGAAGCTAAACTTTCTTACAGTAAAAAATATTGGAAGAAAGTTGGGTACAAGTCGAATAATATGGTCCCTCGTACAACTTCTGTTATTCAGTCAATAGAAACGCATTGACTGAATAACGCAAATAAACGAGGGACCAACTTATTCGACTTGTACCGAAAGTTGGTGGTTTAGCTGAAAAAATCAAGATAATTGTCACTTCTTTCCAAGGATATATTGTATTAAAAAGTTTTATTAATATTTTGTATTTTAAAACGAACCATCCTGGTCATGCATCAGGACAAAACTTATAGCTGGGTACTAAATCATCTTCTTTTAAAAATTGGATATTATAAAAAATTAAATATTATTCTTTTGAAAGCTTCTCGGTGTTTATAATGTCACACAAATAGAAGACGCAATACCATCTTTTGTATTTTGAACTCAGAGACTACAATCATGCAGGTATGACAGAATCATAGTACAGGGTTGGGTGTGGTTTGTCCGATGTCGTTAGACCAATTACCACTAAATAGAACCATTTGAATGATTTTTTTTTGAAATGAAAGAAAAAAATTCTCCAAAGCATTGAACATCACGGTATTACGCATGGTAAATTGAGTTACACTGGATTTGGAAATATTAAGAACCAATCAAAAATAGTTGAATTTGAAAAGACAGAAAAAATCCGAACTGGACTGGGAATCGAACTCAGGTCTCCCGATTGCCGGTCGGTAGCTCTAACCAATAGTTTAGATATTTTGTCCGAATTTTTTTTTTAATTTCAAAATAAATGAGCATTGATTTTGAAAGTTTGATGGGATGAAGTCTTTTGAGAATATTATAAGAACATATTAAATGTTTTAAAAAACATTAATAAATACGTAATAACATTCTCAAAGAAAAACAATAAAGGCATCAGACAAGGCTGAAAATATAAATGATTGAAAGTCAGAGAGTCATTCCGTGTTACCTTGACTGGTTTATCATAAAATATCCGAACACCATGCTATGCCATGCAGAAATAGGTGACGTTTGAATCATTTAGCATAAAACATGTGCGTTATTACATGCTACTCGGTAAAATAGTTGACAATAAAGAACTTGCAGTTCTACCATATTTTGGAATCAGCGATGGTTTTCTACACAATAAATTTTACTTCAAAACGATGTGACTCATGCTTAAATTACAGGAACTGCAAAAAATGTTCAAGTCGCATTGTTTTGAAGTCAATTTTCCATGTAGAAAAGCCCCAGAAGAAAAGCATTGTGGAGACTACAACTCCCAGAATGCAAGATAATCAAATACGGTGGAAATGCAACTTCTCCCTCTTAGTGAATCACAACATTACTGTAAAGCATTATCCATTCAAAGCACATAAAAGGCAAGATAGCATTGGTTGAGACAAATCACTAACAGACATTTAAATGTCAGAACAAAATGCATAAAACCTGTTTTGATAAATACAGACTAGGTGAATCTTGTGATGTGTTGAAAATAAATGATGTGATTAAAAAATGTGAATTTTCCATGCTTCACTAATTACCTTGCTGGGAAATTCTAAGACATGATCAGGAAATTTTGAATCAATGTGCACTGGGTTTCGACATTGAAAGGTGACAAAATCACAGGTTTTATATCTCCACTAGACACAAGCTCAAAACCACAATAAAAGCATTAGTTGATAAACAAGTCAGCAAATTATTTAATATTCAGTTGCATCTTGAAGTTAATCTTTTTGCATTAATGACGTTATTGCAGTTAGAGGTGTCATATGACATTATAGTTTTGACAGCCCATAAGTCTGTGGGTTTGGCAAAACAGAACCATGAAGTACAATGGACAACAAAATGTGGTTATCAATGAAAACAAATTTCTTGTTAGTCTTTAACAGCGTTTGTTTTAATTCCTTTAGTTGTTCTCCTTGACCTACCTGATCTACGACAGCCCTGCCACGTGTGTGATACTGACTATCGCGCCCAATTTTCAACACATGTAGGGTATTCTGGACATGATATAACTGCTGGGACACCACGGACAGTAGACCTGTTGAACAAGGTTAGTACTGTAGTGTTATATGACCAAGGTAAATTGACATGACAAACAATTTTTAGTATAATGAACATTTTTATGACAATTTCTGGTAGTATCATCAACAAAAAATGTATACAAAAGTTAACCACGGACTGTTTACTAAAAAATATTTCCTGGCTCATAAGCAGCTGAACTGTTGGATGTAGGCCGACTGTCATTATAAGGGCAGGCACCCACTTGTAATATCTCCTTGCCAACAATTAATAAGGACGAAAGTGGAATTAAGCTCTGGTTTGGGGACATCCCTGGATGGGTTTGATATTTCTTCTCATGGTCCTTAGCTACATCTCCTTTTAGTCAAGTCAATGGTCTAGTTTAGATGGTAGTTATCAGAATCTTCATCATTGACTTGAATTTAGTGACTCCTCTCAGGTCGACAATAGTGATAGGAGGGCAAACAGAGTGTTGCATGGCAAAAAATGAAGGAAAACATTATTTTTAAAAATCTGTTGCATCGCTAAAAGTGATTCTTGGGATTTGTGGAAGAATTATCATTTATCCCACAATTGTCTTCCATTAAGAAAATTAAAATGATGAGCAAAAGTCCCACCTTGTGACAATTGATCGGTTTCGTCAAGAAAGCCGAAACATCCCGACAGTAGCATCCCCCTTATACTCTGCAGCATCATCGGCAGTGACATCTCTTGGCTGCATTTAACAGTGAAACACTGCTGACCTAATGCCTGGAGAAATGAAACAATTAAATATTTTAACCACTGACAGATATCAAATGATTTCAATCCCCTTGAATAACACTTTGATGGTCCTGTTAAAGTCTACATTAGATGAAAGCTAGCTGATTTCCTTATATAGGCCTATCCCTTAAAATTACTTTTGCGTTTTCATACAAAAAGAAACTTCCAAAGCCGTTTGAAATTTACTTGTCTTTTTACTTATACATCCCTTTTGTCGATTTTATAGAGTATTTTTGTCACCCGGTCAATTTCTTAAATTTACAAAACACTCGAAAATTTGCGTCCCGGTGACGCCGAAGTTAAGCCGGTGACCCCCGTTTTTTTCAAGTATTAAACCATAATTGTTACACCTTCCAAATTAAAAGGAAATTCTTGGGTAGGATCTAAATGGCGCGAGTGTCTTTAAAACCAGTAGGAAAGCTAGTATTGATCAAAACCTCTCATACCTTCACCAAATCCATGGTTGTCTCAGTTTTCCCTGTACCCGATGGTCCGACCATGGTGCCACATTTAAACGTGCGTAATGATGTCATCAGGGTGATGTGGGCACGCTCAGTGAGTGGCGTGAACACCAGCCGTTCGGACGGACCGATATATTCGTGTTCATAAGGAAACGTTGAGCCAAGTTGACTGACATTACAGGGGCTGAAGTAGTTGGAAGTGATCACAGTTGTCTCTGTTCTGGGCACCATTTGCGGAGGCTCAATGCCATCTACAGATTAGAGTAGAAATTATTTAGTTTTTAAAAGATTCATTAGAAAGTAAAGTTGTAATTGCTAAAATATTTGAAACTGAATATCCAAGGTAAGCGAATGGAATCAATGTCTGACTGCTCAAGCCATATCCTATGATTCTAAAAACTAATATATGAATTATATTTTTTAATACATAACTATTTGAACATATCTCCAAAAATACAATGAGATTGAATGGTTGCAAGACGAAATCAACAAATTATATGATGATTGTGTTTTTTTCGTCTGACATCATTTTCCCATTTTGTCATTGATATATTCAATTAACTAATTAGTATTAAAACCAAAACAAAACATTTGAAATTCAGAAAAATTTCATCACTTTACAAGCCAATAAAAAGAAAAAATATTTGCATTCAAAATTTACAAGATATTTAATTATCATGACAAAGTAGTAATTTAAAAGTAACAAACTTGGTATCTTTGCAGCAGGCCTGCTCCGTTTGACGGCAGGCTTCTCAGTAGTTGGTGCTTGCGGGATCTGTTGGTCAGGCTCATCAACCAAAACTGTGCGAGCTCGCAGGATTGGACGAATATCCATGTGATACTTTAACACTTTTGACCAATCATAACAACTGTCGTTCACAGTGTTACAATTTAGAAGTGCTACAACAGTGAACAAGACAAATATAAAATGCCAGGACAGTACCACCATCATCAATGTTTTACAGTACGATCTGATAAAGGAAGCAGCAAGAATTCCAAAACATTAAGAAATTACAATTATATCTTTAAACAAGGAGTTACCAAAAGGCAACACATCATAGATCAATTTGTAATATCATAATAACGTACACTGAGTGATATCTCTCTGATAGACACACTGGCCAATCAGATTAGCCAACAGTATGTGCAGACGGCTGCGGAGACCCGACTGCTGATACTGTGCACAGTTGTCACGTAGTATACTATAGTAGTGGTCGATACGAGTGGACAGCTCAGACCTGGAACGACAAGGAAATATATGACACATGACAAATAACTTTTAAGGTATATTAAGACAGTTCTAGCCTGGACAAGGGAAGAAATTGCGGTACAAGTCGAATAATGAGGTACCTCGTTTATTGGCGTAATTCAGTGAATGTGTTTCCATGACTGAATAACAGAAGTTATAAGAGGGACCACATTATTCGACTTGTTGCGAGATTACCTACAAAGATATTCAAAAAAGTCTTTATTAATAAGTAATCTAACCTGGTTTTCTACCCTACCCAGTCTGAGAACCAGTTGCTGTGTAAAACACTAGGAAGCCACCACTGAATCACTCGATTCTGATAAGCTACTGATTTTGAAAGTTGCTTTTGTCATTATCATAATCAACATGTGTAACAGAGAGTGTAGCAATAGATATGACCTTTTTTGACTTAATTTTTCTATCACTGAAATCAGGGCAATGGCCGATCAAATAACTAATACAATCGCAAACCTCATTTTGTCCAATTGATTGATGTTCTGTTCCAAAAGAATTTTGGTCATTTCCCTTTCCCACAAGATGGCGTCCGCAACAATCACCGACTGAGATGGAAATCTCAACAACCAATGAGACGGTGTGCCCTTCACTTCTTCAACAGTGTCTTGCGATTGGGCTTTCATGTCTGACTCTGTTTTTGATAGATCTGACAACACTCTCTTGGCGTCAATGGAACCTGAAAAATGCCATATGATAAGATATTCTTTTCAGAAATTATGAGTTATTCTAATTTTAGTAACCAATTGTAGGCCATATTTGTGTTAAACATACCATTAAGAATGATTGCTATTTTTTGAATACAATCTCATAACTTAAAAACAAAATTTTGGTTTTAAAGATGATGTGTTGATGACATAAAATTTCAGCCAAATTCGGAAAAATTCATTGAGATTTGAAAATTAGGGTTTCAGTCATCCACTTTGGGAAAACATTGAATCGAATCTGGAAAATGTGTTATATGTGCTCTGTCCAACATAACATCAGCAGCCATTAGAAACTTGTTAGTGAACAGGTGAAACATAACATGTTCATAAAACCTTTCTAGTACTTGACATTATTAAGACCAATTTTAATAATTGGTCTTAATAATGTTAATTAATCAATTCTTATCCTGTCTGGCAACCATGTGATCACATCACTGAGTGACCCAATTCCCTCTTTGCAACCGATTCATATAAATAACTCTAATATTAAGACAAACATTTTTCATTGAGATGCAACACTTTCAGATGTACTAGTAGATTTTTAAACAAAATTAAAGGGGGCCATTTTGAAAATCTTACTATCATCCATCTTTGACTGAATGCATGAGTGTAGCTCAGCGGCCATTGTGTTCTTCATGAGGTTCTCCAGTGTCGACAGCCACTGGGTGGCACTGGTGTTGGCAGCCACGTGTTTTGTTAGCGAAACAGTTTCACTGTGCTTACCAACTAGTGCCGTAACTTCTAGTTTGTGGGCTGAAACATGTGAATTGGTTGTTAATAAATATTCTTAGGGAAAATGATAATCTCATAGGTTGGAGTTGAATATTCTGTAAAGCAACTGTTTCTTTATTTTTACTGTAAACTTTGTTATTTTGGTAAATTCAAAATTTACAACATTTTCTGTCATGAAAATGTGACCATATAAAAAGTCACTTTATTTGTAAACACATCATTGAATTAGCATTATTTACGTTTTCATGCAGCAGGTTGAATAAAGAATGAAAGCAAAATTATTCATGGCATTCAGAAGATTTGTAGAAAACATGCAAAATTATATTTTTTAAATTAAAATTAAGGATATTCAAAATAAAAAGGCATTGCTTTGAAATCATCAATGATAATTGTCATGCATTGCTTTTAAAACACACAAAGAAAATATTATTTTACCGCTGATCACAAATTATCAACATAAAATGCTTGATTTTTATTTCAGACAGCAGACAGCATGCTCACACTAATATCTAAATGGATTCTGGCAGCTTAGGGTAATGCTTAATATACATGATCACACAAATAAACTATAACAGTATTGACCCCAACTTTTAACAGCTGAGGTAAATACCAGCATCTAATGCTAGGGGGCGCTGGGGTTGCATGTATGGGTGGCACCAATTATGCATGTATGGGTGGCACTTACTGTTCAAATCCAAGGCTGGAATGGTGGAAATTATTTTGACAACTTATTGTGAAAGTATAGCAGTGATAAAGTCTGTACTGCAATTTAATTGACTTCAATAATGCATTAAATTTCAAACAACAGAAATTTTTGAAACACTCAAGGAATATTTTTCTATTCAAGGGCAGCAATTTTTTCACTTTTTTTTCATTGTATTACATTTCATGAGGGCAACTGCATGTTTGATCAAACATGTATTATCTCAATAGTGCATAATTCTTAAAGATATTGTCTCCTCGTTGGTGAGGATCTGGGGTCAAAATTCAAATCAGCTAGCAATTTTGTGTATGAATCCTTTGATGAATATAATAAACTTGCATCTGAGTAAAAAAAATTTAAAAAAAATTGAAAGGGATGATTTGAGAGCTTTATCCTAAAAAAGTGTAACCCTGTCTTAAGACAAGGTTAGTATTCAATACAAAAAGCTCCCAAAAGCCCATTTACAAAGGTTCAGTTCTGCATAAAATGTCAAATTTTTGACAATCTTTGAAATCTGTATATAATTCTATATAGGCATGACTTACCATTCAGTGTGAAGTCTAAAGGGGAATTCATTTCAGTGGCGTCTTGTGGTAGTGAGTACTTCAGTGACTGGATACCATGGAAACACTTCCTGACTGTTTGCTGCAGAGCTTTAGGATTACGCGAAATAGAGATTAGTGAGATGACCTCCTCGTCTGATAGGAAGAACAATCGTGGAAACTCTGTACGAGTCTTGTTAAGCAGTTTCTTCAAATTATGAAGAATGTTTTCCTGAAAATATTGAAGAATGATATAAAAGTTATCCTAATCATTTATTACAGCTATAATTATTGTTCTCATAGTTTAAAAACGGGTATAAAAGAAAACAAAGACAGTCTTCAATGAAAAGTAATCTGACAAGTTTTACAACCTTCTAGGTGCATGCGCGGTCACAGGAATAATGAATGTTACTGCTAAAAATGATCTTTGGATAGACATTCAGTAGTATGACTTAGGCACCATCAATCTTTTTTTTTCCTGTGACCATGCACCTAGATCCGGGACCTAGATGTTGGTGAAACATGTCAGGACATTTTAATTTTAAGACTGTCTTGATTTTCTTTTATTTGTAACAGCATCATTCTGTTAAACACAAAACTTCTATAGCAAAATTGTTGGTAAGCCACAGACTTGGTTATGTGGCAATCAGGTACCAGTTAATTGTAATTCAAAGTATTCCATCCAATCTGCACTACAATCAACACTACAATTATTATCCTTCTAATTTACCTGTGTCTTTATGAGATTATGGAACAGATTGCGTAGATTATCTCCTTGAAGAGGGCGGTAAGATTTATCTGAGCGTCGTTTCTGAAGAACTGACGTAACGCGGGCATCCTTAACCACTGCCACCATTACCTCCTACAAAAGATTAATTTTGAAAAATATAGAAGGAATAGAGTTATAAAGGGTCCACAGCTGGGTAGGCCTTTTAATGCAATTGTGGACAGTAACAGCCTTGCCATATCCATATCCAATTGGTCTTGGATCCAAAGGCAAGGTTGCAAATCTTTTAAAAATATTTTTTCTCACCTTGAATTTTTCATTGACATCTGTAAATGTCATACTGTCCTTAGCCATACTTCTATATATGTCAGCATCTTCAAATACTTTCAGCAGATACAACCACTAAAAGATACATCATATTCAATATTAAGGACCATGAACATGGTTTTTGTATTTTTTACCACAGCATACAAACATGAAAACTTATGTATGTTTTTGCCTTCTAAAAATTAAGTATGTCTCATTCGTTTTGGAATAGCAATGACCCTCTTGAATTGGGTTTCAAATAAATATCCGACATAATTTAAATAAAAATGTTGCAAGTAACGAAAAGTTCAATTGATAACAAAAACTACAAAGTCCATAATTGTTAACAGATCAACAATGACATACTGTTTTGAATATAATGGAATTTGCAGATTGTTTTTAATAGTTACAAGCTTATACCCATCAATTATTCACAAATTGACACAATTTTCAAAAATCCGCAGTTAGTTATTGTTCCACTAATTGATTAATTTCATTTAAACATGGTTTTGCCCGAACTTAAATTAACCTTAGTCTGACATGTGCTCCAGAGGTCTATAATCTCTTCGATCTGTCTGAGCGCATCTGTCCACGCCTCTGTCTCATTCCGTAAATCAGCCAGATAGGGTGAGGATAACATAGATTTCAGGGTCAGCTGACTATCCTGTATAATAATAATAATATAATTATAATATAATTATTATATTCAGCCAGTTATACGTGACATCATACATATTATACATATAGTAAACATCATGGCATGGCATGGAGACTATCAAAAAGCTAGTGATAAATGCAACTTACCGGCCGGGGTGAATTGAAACAAACAGAAGTATGATTTTACTGGTCGAAAGAGATCAATTTGAAAAGACGGGAATATTTGTTAACCAGGGCTCCCATTTGGCCATCAGGCAGTCGGAAATTTATGGTGTCTAAGACGATGTGATCAGCCTCCCAAAGCTTTTGCAAGTCAAAATTGACGACATTTGACAACCTATAACAGTCGTAACACCTGATGAAGATCATGCCAAAAGGGCGAAATATCAAGAGACAATTTATTCCAATACTTTCTTTATCACACTTTTCTTTAACAAGTCTAAAAAAATAATTTACCTGCAGTAAATACTTGAGCTCTTCTATTCCTATGAGAACGTAAAGATCTTCGTCCCTTACATCCATTCCTTTGGGCGTGTTGGCGATGGCTTTCTCTAAACGGTATTTTTCAAATCG
>JAOXYC010066674.1:0-14498 GCA_028565715.1 Phoronis pallida
TTGACGCGAGGACAACTGGATATTGTCTGTTCATACCTTGATTTAACAACTGACTTATATACAAAATATAACTCATAGCACTGATTAACTGAATTACAACTTGATTATTAATGACTTATTGCGGATTCATAAATGAGGCACTAGTTTTAACAAGTACAGAGACATCACAAGTGTGAAAGTGAAACGAGACGAAGTGCTTTTTGTCTTATGCATCGCATGTGCAATGAGGTCATCAAGTACACTTTCTGTTATACACAGACATCACATGTGACAGTGCAACAGGTCATCAAGTGCACTTTGGCGTGAAGATCTTTAATCTCGATTTTTATTTTGAATCATTTTTAGAAACTGATTTCCTCACTTTGTTTATATCAATCAAATAGAATCTGTGAGGAATATAAAATTTTCACTAGAAATAGTTAATAATCTTAGCAGCATCCTTTAAAACTTGGTAATATCCTAAAACCAAATTATTTTGAATCAAACGCAAAATCAATTATTTTAGCTTATTTAATCTTCCATATTTTCAAACCTGTTACAATTTCGTAATTTTAGAATTTATGTTGAAATTTAAGCAGGAACAAACAAACACTGTCCACTGTGCCCGATATCATGGACGATGTTTACCGATTGCTGAATATCCGATACCTTCTTGTCCTCCATTAGCTGCTGTGTGTTGTGTTCCTTGCGCATCAAATAACTCAGTACATCCGTGTGATTGGCTGAGGCAGCGTAGCAACATGCCACTTTACCATCTTTGGTTTCCAGCGTTGGAGATCCACCACTTTCAATGAGAAGTTTGACTACTTTCAAGAATCCTGCTTTTGCAGCAAAATGAAGAGCAGTCCAACCATTCTGAAATAATAATAATTATAATAATGTTAGTGCTTATATAGCGCTTTTTATTCAAAGCTCTTTACAATGATTATTATCCCAGGTTGCGGAACTGTTCACTCAAATAACATTCTCAAATCAGCCGAGCCCCATTTTTTTAGCGCTACTAGCTTCTCATTCTGATTCCTTCAACTTTCCTAACCTTAGGTACCCATTTCTACACCTGGGTGGAGAGACACGTAGGGTGAAGTGTTTTGTCCAAAAACACAAATGTGGAGGCCCTGCTGAGGTTCGATCCATGGACCTCCGGATTAAGAGGCACATGCACTACCAGTAAGCCACCAGCACTCCCAAATGTCAGTTTTACAATATTTGTAGCGATTTTCTTGAGTTTGCTGTTGCGGTTTTTTTTGCACAATGTCCAGATTTTTATTGCTGTCTATTCAAACTCTGACTGAATTCTGTCCCTTAAAGATTCCCCAACCTGTAGATGAGTATAAGATATTTTAACGAGAACAGTCAGAGTAGTTATCAATATATTCATGACGTTTCGGTAGATATGTATTATACAGTGAGTGTTCTCAACATTTCTTCCATTTATCTGTCATCTGATGATGGTAGCAGACTTCTACCGAAACGTCATGAACATATCCATAGCTACGCTAACATCAAACTATATTTAAACTTAGATATGATGTGAATAGTCGTGTACCTTATCACAAGTGTTGATGTCGGCACCCTGTCCCAGAAGCAGAGCCACCATGTCAATATGGCCGTTAGCAGCAGACAGGTGTAGACCGGTGCGCCCTCTCTTGTCCTTCACATGAATCTGTGCTGTAGATTTACTCAGGAGTAAACTAACCACAGGAGTGTGACCATTCTGGGCTGCGAGGTGGAGAGGAATGGCTCCCTGAAAATAGCAATATTGTAATTATTTAACAAGGAATTTGTTGAAATATTACTTGGAGACTCCGAACGGTATGAATAGAATTTAAGAATGATTCACAAATAATGTGAAACTTCTGACCTCTCTTAAGCAATTTTATAGTTAAAACTTTTAAAACATCCCTTCAAATTAAATTTATTTTATTTGATACATAAGCCAAATGTCTTCATTTCAATTGCGGTAATTTCTCAACACAAAACAAAACTTTGATCTAGTATGTATATTTGGTTGATTGAAGTTCACAGACTTTCTTGTATGATTTAAATATTCCCTACAAATTATCCTTTTTATAATTGTTAGAAAAATGAATTAACTCTCATCATTAATTTAAGAACTTTCAAATCAAAGAATGGACAATAAATTTTCCATTTTGCAGATCAGGCTAACAGCAAGTAGAAAAGAGAGAGGCGACGTGTCAACCATGTCTATTTTTATTGGAAAAAGAGAACGTGATAGCAAGAGAATTTAAGGAAAGTAATAAAAACATCCTCAAGAAAAAACCCAATGATAACAAAAACTTGTGATCATTCTTTGCAAGGGATAATTAAAGAAATCGTGAAGAGAGATCAAATCCACTTAGAAAAAAGTTTCTGTAAAAAGTTTTTTTAAATTAAAAAATCCAAGGATCCAGTAAATAGTGAAAAAAAGAATGAAGACGAACAAGGTAATAAATTACAACAATAATCAGACAAATATAATAATAATAAAACGGTGACAATAATAATAAATATAAGAACCATGATAAGAAGAAACTAAAATAGTTATGTGAATATTGATGATAATAATAAAAACATCCATTTCCGATTATTCCTTTGACAGTAAAGAATTACTTTGCACATATTTATTATTAAATACTAAGAAAAAAAATAACATCAGATTTTTCAACAAAAGTAAAGGAAACATTTTGACTTTAAGATGACTGTTACCAGGCTTTATCAACTTTTAAATAAACTTATTGACAGAATTTTAATTTAGCTTAAAATATAATTTAGCTTAAATAAAAGTAAAATATTTAGAATAGCGCTCAGCAAAGATACCTTTAAGCGTACAAGCTTTGATCTCAGAACATATTAACATCAGCATTATGAAGGAATGCTTGCAACACTCAACTATTTATGCTGATGCCTTTGTTGACAGTTCTGAATATTAAGTTATGTGCAAGCAATGAACTATATCCTATGGATACAGCTCATTGGTGCAAGGTTGCCAAAGATTTCAAGGGACAATTACCGGTACTCGAACACAAAGACCCTAAAACAATGCAACATCAAACACTTTAAAAGAATCAATAATAAACTGAACACTGAAAAAAGAATACGTATTATACAAAGATAAGGAAAGCTGGTAAATGAAAATCGGTTCAAAAGCCTTCAAAATAGGTGAGCTGGATCCATTTGAAAGCAAACACTTTGCCAAACAATCAGATAAGGCAACATTTAAAGCGTTCTTCTTTTTTAATCTCAGGTTGACATGGGGGACGGGTTGGAAATTGAATGATTGAAAATTTGAAAAGCTATGATTTTACTAATTACCAAGTGATGAGTTGCATTACAAGTTTTTTCCTTGAAGACTTGGTTTTATGAGCAAGAGTAATGTTTTGTTTGCTCAATTCACTTCAAATTCACATAGTATGTGTGTTTCAGTGATGGCACAAAGCCTTTTGTTTTTCATCAAAATCAAATTCAAAATGGCGTCTGTGGCAGCCATTTTGTTTACAAATTGTACTCTACAGGTCGCATTTTTTATTTGATTGTTCAATTTGGTCAAAGGTATTTTTATTAACAAAATGATGGACACTATGAAAATATCAAGAGGATAAATTGAATCAGATATTAATTATCAAACTTGTAACTATGCAACTCATCTCTGGTGTATTCAACTATAAGCTGACAGACATTATATACCCGCGGAATTCCATAAATCTAAAACAATCATGCAATACAGTAATAGTTACAAAATATTAATATCAATATTAAGAAATTATAATTAAACTTTGGACAAATTTGCATGCTCAGAGGTCATCAATTCAGGAATTAGTGCATATGGTAACACCGTACCCATTTAAAGTTTCTGCCCCTATGCTTTTAAACAACCCCATTTTTTGACTGCATTTCGTTGACCTTTTTAATAAATTTAAATGTTGAATTGGTTAAAAACTTAGGGACCGTAACTTAGTTTTATAACATGAAAAAACGGAAAACACACTGTGTTAATTACATAAAATTTGTCAAATTGATTGTGACGTGCACATAAAATATCATGCAACTACAGTTAACAAATCAATACATGCTTAAATTCATGCAACAAGACAAATAAAACTATTTTGCAAATACTAGCAGATCTCTATGCTTGCACACTGAGCAACCTGATGATATTATTTTTAATCCCCACCTAATCTGTGTCGGACTTACCTGGGCATTGGTTGCAGCGTCGGCCATAACTCCAGAAGAATTCAACAGGAGGCGCACCAAGCCCTCGTGACCGGACTGCGCTGCTAAGTGAAGTGGGGTCAAACCAGACTAGAATAAAAATGTTTTGCATATTATTTTATTAGGCCTAATAAAATGAGCAATTTCTTCCAAAATATAGGCACTGTGAATCTCAACGTCTTTATTGGTAATTTGGACAAATTAAAGTTTAAAGAAAAACAGACAAAAGCCCAGTTTCAATAATTCAAAATATTAATATTTTTTCATCAGAAACTTATAAAAGGTCTAGAGTCGTATCTATACCAGAGGAGCAGCACTTGGAATTTTAAATGTAATATGTAAAAAAACTAAATTTAATCGGATTCCCTTTTCTTGACATTTGCCGCTTGTTTCTTCATGTGTATGTTGTCTTGGCATTAATATTGTCATGTATTTTCACTTTTTTCTTAATTTGTATTTTAATTTTTAAAGTTATGCCAGTTTTGTAAAGCGCCTAGGTCTTTAATAGGCGCTATAAAAGTGTTGGAAATAAAATAAAATAAATAAATAAATAAACTACCTCTGCAGACAGGTCCTTGAGTCCGTCTGTAGGTGATTCACTCTTCACAGTAGCCGGAACTTTGGACAACATTTCACGCACGAAATCAATCTGACCAAAGTGAGCGGCGACATGCAGGGCTGTCAAACCAGTCTGAAAATGAAGTCAATTTACCATCAATTTAACTGTCCTAGTATAACTTTTCCGATGCTTTGGTTAACAAATTACTAAATTCATGATTATTCAAAAAACGTTTTTTACAAACATGAATTTATTTGTCAATGAGGCAATTTAAGACGTAAGGTGAACAACATGCAGAGTAATTGCTTTTACTAAATTCCAAAACCATTAATCTGTTATATAACTTCATAACAGATGTTCTGTTATATAACTTCATAACAGATGTTGGCATATTTCTCTTGATATAAAACATTAATGTAATTCAACTCTTTTGTAATTTTATTAAGGTTTTAGTGCAGTGACACCGAAAAGAGGAACCAACTTAAAATCAGGTAGTACAACATTTAAAACCCTTTTCATTAATCCCTACCTTAGAACTGGTAATATTCCAGGAGACTGCCCCCTTCAGGGCCTCTAAGATTTGTACATGACCCTGTTTAGCAGCAAGATGTATAGCGGTCATTCCATCAGCGTTCTCATCAGATGCCGACGCACCAGCATCCAGCAACACTCTACACACCTCTGTATGACCCCCCTCGGCAGCTAGATGTAATGATGTCGAGTCGTTGGTCTGGGGAGGTTTTGTAAAATGAATATTTTGTAAACAACATTCATGCAAAAGATCATTGATGATCACAAGGTAAAAAGGAGCTTTAAATTATTTACCTTTTAGTTTATAATGTTGTGAAGACTATTTTAAAATTTTAAGAAATTCATTGGCCAATAATCATTTTGTTTAGAGAACATGTTTACATTCCCTATTCATATTTTACCGTATCGACGCGGGTTAGCGCCCAGGGCCACTATTCTGAAATTTTCGAAAAGTAGGGGATAGGCGCATACCTGAATATGTGGGTGCTTATCGCGAAATGCGCCCAGTCCATCACTTGTTCACACATCCTCACGGTATGCAGCCTCTTATCATTCAGAAAGTCACTTATTTCCGTGACTTCATCGCGAAACCACGGAACATGCTTTCTGCGTCTCTAACGTTGAAGACCAATCGGCAATTTCCGGGGTGGGCGCTTATCGTGAAATTTTCGAAACGGGGGGGTGAGCACTAAGCCATGCATGGGCATTAACCCGCGTCGATACGGTAATTCAAAATGAAAACAGTCATAAAATATTTTTTATTAATACCCTCAAGCTTGAAAGAATCCAGGGGACATGTAAACATTCTGTTTCACAAATAATTGTTGGACTCACCCTGTTTCTAGCAGTTGTCATGACGATCTTGTTAAACTTCATGAGTTCCTTAATGACAGCAACGCTCCCCTTAGAGGCAGCAATATGGGCACACGTCATACCGTTCTGCAATATGACGATAAAAACTTGATAAAAGTAATTCATTTCAGATTCTCATGAACAATGGAATGATCAAAAGTATTTATTGTAATGAAGATACAGCAGTCAACATGGTTTGGATGTATTTTCATTGTCTAACATGTCTTAAACATATTTTCTCATATTGAGGTAATTTGTTGCTGAATATCAATCCACAAAAAAGGGAAAATTCTGTCTCCTTTTCAAAGATTCACTTTCAACAAAATTTTTTTATATCATAATCATTAATACATTTTCGTCAATCATCTGGATTATTGTCTAGAAATCAAATAACGAACTAACTTCTAGCAAAACCTATTTATTTTACAGAAAACCTTTACCCAAAAATACGAATGATGTCAACACATAAAGCAATACATGCATGACTTCAAAATAAAATGGGAACTTTACTGGGAAATAGATCATTCATTTTCTATTGCTATTTTCATAATACCCCCATGCATTGCACTTAGAATTAAATATCAACAAACAGAATCTGACAAGGACAATTTGTTTGAAGCATTTCTAGGAACAAAAATAAATGTCTGTCCTACTGTGGCCACTACCTTTTAATAAACCTTGATAAATGTTTAAAACAAAACTCAAAAGTCACGTCTTTCAAATTGGTTCTTTGGCGTTGATATTTTTTGTACAAACTGACTGAATAGTGCAGGAATCATTTGGCCCAAAAAATCCGCCTGGCAAATAGAACATTTGAGATTTTTTCAATCCCTTCAAAAGTGGTAATTAAAATTTAATTGAATTTCAAATTGTCAAATAGTGTTTGTTGGAAAAAATTTCATAATGGAATATTTATCAAGATTTATCATTTATATAGTTTAATGTTGTTTTTACACTAAGTAGTTTGTTATTTCCTATCAATGTTCAGCGATCTAGCATTACTGTCTAGCAATTAAACACTGACTGAGCTACTGATATTGCTAGAGAGATTGCATGCTCATGTACTTTTGATACAGTATTTCATATACATGCAAATAAACTTTCTTTGAACTAGTTTTTATATACTTACATGATCCTTGAAAATAAAAGTTCAAATGAATTAATCAGATTGATAACAAACTAAAAAAAATATAAGTTATGTCATACGTCAATTTTGTTTATTTTTTCAAATATTTAAATATGCAACCAAAACCAAATGAGATCCAACATCAACAATGGAAAAGTGCATCACAAGTTGGGCATGTATCAATCCGATTTTAATTCATTAATCACAAGTTGGGCATGTATCAATCTGGATGTATGAAGAACCCAAGTTTAAGGTGATGAGAAAGGCAATGCAATTTGTATAATTATGTGAGATGAGCCTTTTTTAACAGAACAGTTCAGGTGTTCATACTACTCAGTCCCGGCTCATCAGTCCTTGAACACATTCTTAAACTTAAACCTCAACTAGAATACTTACAGTGTTAGCCATTGTGACGAGTTCAGGCTTATGTTTCAAGAATAACTTGACAACATCGGAGTGGTCGTTCTCTGCCGCTAAATGGAGTGGTGTCTGACCATGCTGAAAGTTAATAATTCTTTTCATAAGAGGTCTTGTTTTTTTAAGAAAAAAACTCAGTGTGCTTGAAACATAAGTAAACACACAACAAGGCATGAGATTTCAAACTATTTCCTAATTTGTGCAAGCTAATTTACCAATGGCACTTGCTTCTGGTAAATTAAATGAAGTTGTATTAAGATTACGTTTTTCATTCTTTTGGTCGCTTTGTCTGTGACTTGGATTAAGTCACTGAGTGTCCATGACGACATGTTCATGTTAATTGGAAATATTTATCAGTTTCAATAAGAATATAAAAGTCTTGTTTTTCCTTTCATTTTCATGATTTAAAAAACTCTTAGTTGTATTTCTACATTTAAAATGGTGTAAAATTTGTGCAAATTCCACAAAAAACTTGCTGACTGTCTTGTTCATCTAACTTTACCTCGTCTGTAGCAACAGGATCTGCCTTCATTTTCAACAGTGTACTGCAGACTTCCATCTGCCCGTTGAGTGCGGCCAGGTGGAGGGGCGTCTTCTTGGCCTGGAAGACGAAAATATTTACTATCAAATACCATGCATTTTTAAAAGCCGTATGTAGACCTAAGTACAATGGAGTAAAATGAGTCAGGATATAGACAACCAATAAATGTTTGAACTGTTTGTAAATTGTTTCTGGAACTAATATTTTAAAACTGGTTTGGGTTCAACATTCATTATTCCTGAGACCATGCTACTCAGAGGTTGTGAAATATGTTATGAATTTTAAACAATAATTACTTTTTAATAGCAAGTGTTGATACCTTGTTTTTCGTTTTTGGCCAAAATCGAAGAAAAAAGTTTATTATTAGCGTAGCCATAAATATATTCATGACGTTCATAATACATGGTATCGAATGTGATAGGCCTACCATGTTCTCAACATTTTCCACCATTTATTTGTCATCTGATGATGGTAGCAGATTTCTATCGAAATGTGATGAATATTTATAACTAAGCTAATATTTTAATATTAGCTTAATAGTTAAAAACTTTGTTAAAAACTTTGTTGATACCTTAATTATCAGTCTTGGTATGATATCACTGGTCATTTTTAGTTTTTTTTTAAACACTTGTTTTAACAAAGCAGTTGATACCTGAAATTGATCTTACCAATGTTAGTGCATCAATGGTAGCACCATGGGTCTCGATGAGTAAGCGGACTAGTTTGTTGAACCCGTTCTGGGCTGCCAGGTGGAGCGGGGTCACGCCTAGTTTAGACTTGGCATTTACGAAAGCTTTATGCCACAACAATACATCAGCCACATGGTCGTGACCACTCTCTGCAGCAAGATGTAATGCTGCTTTACCATGCTGAAACAAGGAACATTGTATCATAACAGAAAGTTTACTAAGTGCTCTTATTAAAAACACCATCTGATATTGGACTATAAATAAATTATTTAAAGGATACTGTGTCCTCGTTGGTCCCAATCTGGGGTCAAATCGCAAATTAACTAGAAATGTTGTGTATGAGTCCCTTGTTGAACATAACTTACTTGCATCTGAGTCGAACATTTCAAAAAATCTGCAAAGGGGTGATTTGCGAGTTTTGTGTCCGATTTTAAACTACACTTAAGAGAAGGTTCGACTTTTTTCAGATAAAAAGCTCTCAATTCACCCCTTGCAGATTTTTTTGAATTTTTTGAGTCAGATGCAAGTTAGTTAACATTATGGACAGAAGTATGTACATTCATACCGCCTAAAAGGGTACCTATTTGTCGAATAAATTAAGAGATAATTTATTCCACAAAAAGCAATGTGAACGTGCCCCTGCAGTCAAAGAGATAATTATGTTTACTCTTTCCTTTATAGTGGCCAAGTCTAGTGAGGTCAACACAGTAATCGGTTAAAAATTAATTAAACAAGGGAAAGGCAATTTATTTCATACCTCGTCAAAAACATCTACTCTGGCGTGATTGGTGAGTAAAATCTTGACGATCTCTAGATGTCCTTCTTCGCTAGCAACAAGCAGTGGAGACCAGCCATTCTGTGAAAAAACAATAAAATACTCATATTAAAACAAATGAACTAAATTTAATTGGTCTATTTACAATTTTATATGTGATAATTTCATATTACGTAAATTTTCTTTTGATGTGTACAACAAGACGATGACCATGTGGTTCCTCAACCATCTTCAAGTTGGTAATGTGGCTGAAAAGTCTACACGGACAGTTTAGAAGTGGCGCCTCCAGAAACATCTGCGTACAGTATTTTCTCGCCATTTCGGGACAACAAAAATTAATTGCAAAATCAATTGTTTCAGTACTCTCGATATTGGGACAAGATCCAAAAATCGATATTGGAGTCTTCACTAAATTGGGACAAGCTCAAATTTTCACAACAATTATCTGTTCTGTGGGGTTAAAACATTTTTCAAACCGCGGAACACTTTACGGGATCTACTAGTGGCACCAAAGGACCCCCTTAGCACTGGAGAGACGGCAGGAACAGTTTACCACATTCAGTGTTTGGATTGCACCTCCAATTATGTTGGAGAGTCCAACCTCCCTCTGTCAATTCGCCTGGTGGAACACAGGAGACCCAGTAGTGTGAACTCCCCAGTTGTTAAACTTGTGTGAAACAGGACATGTTTTTGATTGGGAAAATGTAGACATTTTGGACCGTGAATTCAAATGGTTTAAAAGAGGAGTGAGGGAAGCTGTACATATATCTTTACACAGCGCAGATTTGAACAGAGATGCTGGGAGATTCCAGATTCCCAGAGTGTTTATGCACCTATTGGACTCCGGCGACCGGATGACGTCACCGCAGCAGCCATTATGAGTGAACAAGGCAACAGGTTGTTGTCGAATGGCTATCGATTGTACCTTATTTTATTGTCGTGAGTATTGTTTAACTCTTATATTATATATGTTCTGTGTCGGATTGAAATTAGAAATTGGGACATCTGAGAAAAATTGGAATTTTTTGATGTCCGCCAAATTGGGACATCCGAAAACATAGACCCGCAAATTTGGGACAAGAAGTCAAATTTCTTTAAATAATTCATTTCAAAGTGTCCCAAAATGGCGAGAAAATACCGGTGACCATACCCTGATCATGTAATCAAAAGTTTTTTCAGTATAATATTTTATCACTTAACTATCCTTATATTCGAATTCATATCACTTTGTCATATACTTTGTAATATGAGAAAGTGGAGAACACGAGAACTGAAACACGTGAAAAGCATTGTGTGGGACACGCTTTAGAACGTAAAGAATTGTAAAGTTCAAGAACGTTAAGAATATTGAAATTCTCACATTTTTTCGCAAATTGGCGAAGTTAAGTGATAAAATGATTCTTAAATTCATGGGAAGTACTACCACCTTTTATTGGATTCGATTTTGAAAAATCATAGAACGAGCCTTAGGCAAGTTCAATAATTTTTCAAAATCCATAAAAGGTATTACTTCCCATTCATTGTAAGAATCACTTTCCATAATCACGGCCACTAAGTAGTCAAAGCGTGAAGACAAAAACAAACACAATGCTTTTAAAAGAACATAACAACTGTGCAATGGGTGTGTACGTGTCGTTTGAGAATGCTATTAGACAATAGTGAAACGATGTTACATTCTTTTAAAAGCATTGTGTTTGTTATTGTCTTCAAGAATCACGTTATAGCAAAAGTCACTTCATTCGAGCATGCATTATTAATCACCTGAGCCTGTTTGTTAACTGCAACCTGTACTTTGTTAGGTCCAATATGTTTAACGATCTCTAGTAGGATATCTTCATTGCCAGCTCTAGCACAATAGTGGAGGGAGGTCTCACTTGTCTGAAAACACAACGTGTTTGACGATAACTAATTTATAAATTTGCAGTTCATCAACTTTACACACTTGACAGTTAATTCCCACAAACTTGGGAAAACTAAAATTTAGTTTATTTAGGAGGAAAAGAACGAAATGTGATTTTTGAGACCCACAATTTGACTTTTTACCCAACAAGAATTAAATATTAATTAATACAAATTCTTTGTGATCTCATTAGAACGTGCAAGTTGATCAAGAAAAGAAATCAGTTTTATCGTCTGTGATTTTGATTATTTTTTTGAAAAACACAACCTACAGCTGCAATATTTTCATAAAAAATTCATAAATTCCGGATTCCTCAATAAATAATTCACAGTTGATGGAAAGATGTAGTTACAACTCACATATTTAGTGTGAAGGTTAGTGTCCCCTCCATACTCTAGCATCAGTTTGATCATATCTGTGTCCTCAAACTCACGATGAGCCGATATCTTGGTGAGTTCAGCACCGTAATGTACACAACTCTCACCCTCCTGAAATAAACATTACAATGAAGTTTAAAATAAAATCACAACTATTGCCACATATCGTTTGGCTACAGGGAGCATTTATTTTGCAATCTTACAAAGTTACAAATTCTGGTCAAAGAAAAAAACTTTTTTGAGAATATTAATTATGTCACCCTTTTCAACAGGACCTATTTTTAGTTTTGTCGTGGCTGTTTTCTCATTTGTTTGTTCCAAGTTGAGCCATGACCTAAATCTATAGTGATGATGCTAGGATAAATGAAAATAGGGAAATATCTCTTTTACCTTGGCCTGTTTTAACTTAAAGGCATAAATCTCATTGACATGAGGTTTTAATACTTACCAAGTTCTGTTGGTTCACTAACATGGTGGCGTCAATTTTGGACTTGGTGGTGGAGACAAATGTAAGAATTTCATTGGCTACGTCCCAGTGGCAGTAACGGGTTGCTATATGAAGGGGTGTTTCTCCATTCTAGAATAAACATTAAATAATATCAATATTAAATAAACGAAACCTAATAACGCGTATAGACTGAAATCAAAAACTTTTAAAGCAGTTATCCAAGGTGAAAATTGAAGTTCTCAATATTGATAGACTAGAGAATGTGACAATTTGTCAAACAAAAATTTTGTCTAATTTTAGTTCAAAATGCTCCATCCATTTTCAAACTTGATAGTCGAGTTGAAAAAAAATTCTTTGTCACTGACTCCAAGTATCCAACTAAAATAGATGTTTCACAGTTATTAGATAACTATAAGCGAAGCATAATAAAAGCACTATGCTATATAGGCTACTTACTTTAGATTGCCACAAGGGGTCAGCACCTTCCTCAAGCAATGCTTTGACCATCTTGAGGTGCCCGTGTCTAGATGCTATGTGAAGGGCTGTCTCACCATTCTGCAGATAATATAATACATATTATTCTTGAGAATTTTACAGATATTCAAGGACACAAATTACTGTAACAACAAAATTCAATAAGTTGTCACTGTTGTAATTTCAATAAAAATTATTTCAAAATGTTTTTTTAACAGGATAGTTAAAACTATCCTGTTGTAAAGGGCATAGATTTAGACAGATATATGTGCTATATTTTAAAAGAATAAATTATTATGATTATTATTATTATTATTATAATATAGTGACAAACGTTTATCATACCAATGGCAATTAATAAGGTAGTTTAAGAATTTATCAAAATAATTGACTGTTTTTCAAAAGATATTATTTTTTGTGCCATGGTTGCAGAACTGATTGTGAACCCATTCTATTATCTCCATGAGCATTGTCATGCTTGAACTTAACTGAACAATTTACAAAACAGGATATTATTGGCACATTTCACCACACAAATCAATACCCACCTCCTGTACTGCATTAACATCAGCGCCACTCTTGATCAACATTTCAGCGCAGTTCTCACCATCTTCGGTCTCTGCCGCCAGGTGGAGTGGTGTTTCAAGATTCTAAAACAAGAGTTGCAAATTAGCTAGAAAATATACGTATAACTTGATGCATAAACGTTTTCGACAACACTTCACTTTTTATTACTTAGTGATACAGTGAAATTTTGTAGAAGTATAACAAACATGGAAAAGGTAAGACATTTTACAAATTATCATTCTAATGACAGTTTGATTTTCTATTACCAAATGACTGTAATCATATTAGTTAGATGTTTGGACAACAACACGAAAAGTGAATTCAGAAAAAAAAAAAAAATTATCTGTGTATAAAAGTGATATAAAGATGACTTACCGGACCTCCCTTGATCTCGACTGGTGCACCGAACCCGAGAAGTGTCTGTACTACTTGTGGTTTACCAGCCTTCACAGCAATGTGTAGAGCGGTGTAGTTGTCCTACAGGTTGAAAACCAAAGTCATTAGCAGCAGTATTAATTTACCTTATGCATGCATAAGTGTCATACCACAAAAATTAGGAAGTGATGAAATTGTTCAAGGACTTATTTTGCTATTAAAATATAAGCCCCAGGCTTGAATAGGTGCAGGTCATGATTAAATTCCAGACAAATTTCCATTTGAAAAGAATCAGCAGGCCACTATAATACCATGAAAATATGATTTCACATTTGGTAACTTTCTTTATTTTGAAACTGATGCATTCCCTCACATAGGGGATATTGACACAATAAATCCAGTTTCTCACAGTTTCTTCTAGTTTTCATCACCGCCCTACCTTAGTCTTGGAATCCACAGTAGCCCCTTTCTGTAGTAATGACCTCACCACAGCTGTGTGACCTTTAGTAGCAGCAGCATGCAAACAGACTGCACCAGACTAGAATAAACATTGACAATTTTTTATTTTATTTTGAAAATTTAGTTGAATGTATTGCAACCAGAAGGTTGAATAATAGCAAGAACTTATCACTGAGAATCTTCAACTGCGCCGGCCGCG
>JAOXYC010067785.1:0-14497 GCA_028565715.1 Phoronis pallida
ACAACGTCATTCTTTTTTCATCTCCGTCTGAAACACATTGGAGGCATTGAGAGTATGTCACCGGAAGCAGAAGTTACGGTCACATGACTTTCATTCCCTATTGTGAATGAAACTGTCAGTCAGTGGCCAGTTCGCTTGGTTTTAAATTTGTCAAGTCTATTGAGCGGTAACTTTCGAAAACCCTCTCATACGAGAAGGGTTTTTTCGCAAACAAAGATCTCAAAGACCCATTTACCATTTTTTTTTGAAATTTTTGACTCAGATCCATGTAAGTTATGTTCAACAAAGAATTCAAATACAGAATTTCTAGCTTATTTGAATTTGATGCCCAAATTTCGATCAACAAGGAGACCGTCTCTTTTTATAATCTTATCCAAATGTGTATGAATAAATCAACATTTGTTCTATTTTTTAACTTTTGCATCCTTTTTAATTTACAACTGGCTGAAGTTATTGACAGCTTATAAATGCTATAGTTGATTATAAACCCAAGATCATGTGGGTTGAAGTAACAACTAGTTCCTGTCCACTCAAATGAGATGTGGACTTCCAGTCTCCAATCTTATCACACAATTATCCAAAGGAATGCCCCAAGCTTCAAGACTTTTCTGTCATGTTGGATGTCATCTTCCATCCATAACTTCCTGGATAAATTTATAATTATGAGTTTATATTGAAATCAAATGAATGTCCATTATCTTTTTACCAAAATGGCAAATTAATGATCGCAAATTAATCATTCGCTGTATTTGTCCCAACAGTAGACAGATCAGAAGTAAACAGGACCACATCTGCATGTCAGGTTTTAATCAAGTTTTTACTGAAGAGATTACAGACCCACAATGACAACTGTACTATTTCACCAGTAAGTAACTGTTACTATTTCACCAGTAAGTAACTGTACTATTTCACCAGTAAGTAACTGTACTATTTCATCAGTAAGTAACTGTACTATATCACCAATAAGTATGTGCTGAAATCTTGATTCTGGACACCCATTCTCTCTTATCGCACATGCCACCAAAGGCGGCCCTGTAATGAATAGGACTGTGCCTCTCAATGTGTCGCGTTGTATTTCCAACAAAAACAATATGTGGCATGGTGATGATTATAAAAAGAACTAGTTTCTGAAATGTTAGAAAATAGAAACCCTAAATATTATGAATCATCCAGGCTTGTTGATATGATAACTCTGTTCAGCTAAAAATTTAACATGACACTTTCGACACTCTCAACTGGTGTACACCTCGACTTGAGTTTGACCTCTAGCTTAACTCCTCATAGATTGGCGTTGGCGGCGACCTCTGTTATGTTAAATTTTTATGTAAGTCCAGCTGAAAAGAGTTATAACTCACCATTTGTGTTAGAAACGTTTTTTCCTCATAAGTATGATAAATACTTTGTGGTGGAAATACAATTAGGAGACTTGGGTTGGATTTCTTCTTGAAGGCATGGTTGGATGTGAGATATCTTTAGGTGGATCCATATATTATTTAATTCAAGCTTGTAACTGCATGATCATGTTCTCTTTCGGAGAATTTTAGCTTTTCTTGATTTCTCAGAAAACCTTATAATGCTGAATTTTTGTTTTCAGAAATACCTGATGATGCTGATCCAGGGCCTCTGTAAGGCCCGCCCCTGCCTCCCCAAGTCTGATGTACTCACATTCACAGCCATGTTAAAATCAGCCAACCTGCCCCCCTCAACAAAAACAGGTAAGTCAAGAAAACATATTTTTGTTTTAATGCTCATTTCATCATACTTGACCCTTTGACCTCAATTTAGTGGTGCATAATTTACTTCAGTATCCTATCTTTTAATTGAATGTTCTTTTTGCCATATCAGCTTTGTTTTGGCTCTTGGCCCTTATGTTTTCATGGGTCTGATTATAATTTCAGAACGGAACCTTTAAGAACTCAATTTCGAATAAATTGTGTGGTATTATAGTATGCAACTCTTTGAATTTGTTAGTCTTCAAGAATCTTATATTTTTGCAATATTTTTTTATATTTTTTTCTGTTCAAGTTATAAAACCTCAAACATAACCATTTCCGATTGTGAGATAAAATTTGTCAATAAAAATGTTTAACATTTTACATACAGATATGGACCCAGTCTCTAAAAAGGAGCCAAAGCGACCACGCATTGACACCAGCTCTGAGATGTTTGATCACATGACCTCAGTTTTTGGTGACACGAGTGCTGGGAGTCGTGACCAGCTTAGCATCAAGACAAGTCTTAACATGGATGGTGACCTGACTATATCCCATATTGTGGATACATCCGAGGAGATATCCGCATTGATGTCAGCGCGTAACACACTCACACTACAGGAAATTCATGGTATAAAGTCTTATATAGGAGTCTGAAATGTGTGTCTGTTGTTTATACAAATGCACAGTTTTGATCTGATCAGTTCCTAATTTTATCAGGTGATACCTTTAGTCACTGAGCTCATCATAGTCAAATCTTTAATCATGGGGTGTGAATGTGGGGAGCACATGCACACCCCAAAGCATGTAAGAAAGGTATGGGACCAAGTCTAAATTTGTTTTGCGCAAATAAACTCTTCCATTTTGTCGTTTAGAAAAATTACAGTTTTGCTGAATTGAACGATCATTACAGAAGTGTGCAGTTTGCTTCTTAATCATTATTCATTTCCAGCTCTGTTGGTTTGAGGAATGTCACTTTAGTGATTTGCCCAAACCAACACATCGGACCATCCAGTGTGGGATTTTCATGATGTTACAATTGGGAGTATGACCTCGAACAATTTAGCTTACCCAACTTGGCAACTATAAGTCTTATGATTGTTTAAAAGGTCATTAATAAAGCAGTGTGTCAATGAGTTTTTTAATTTTGATAGTCTTTAGCAAATCTTGTTATTTTGTTCCTCAGGCAGTGACGTTCTATTGGATGTGTGCGCCAAGTTACCACATCTTGCTCGCTTCATGACATCATACCAGGAGGCAATGGCTGGATCGGCATTTCAGTTGCCTAGCAACGTCACAGACGCAGTCACAGTGCGCAGCAGGTAAAATACTTGACTAATCTTTTTTACAAGAGGTTGTTCCTGCTACAATCCATAACTAGTATGTCTTGTGTGTTACTCAAGAGTTGAACGTTTATTTTCCAAATTTTAGAGAATAGTTTTGAGTGCAATAAAATCTCTTCACAAAAAAGAAATGGTATTTATTATACAAAGCCAGGGCAATATCAACATATATTGGGTACAGCACATTTCTAAAGTGCATCATTCTAATGACGATAAAAAGGTTATAAAAAGGCCGATCGCCAGCGTTAAAACAGTAAAATTCATGTAAATGTCACTCTTGTGCTGACGTGATAAAAACGATTTAAAATCCAGAGCTTTCGAACGTGTATTCTGTTCTGACTTGTGAGTGCATTTCTGTTCATTGTAAATTGTAACGCCATTGAGAAAGAATACACATTCAAAAGCTCTTAGAGATTTTAAATCGTTTTTATCACGTCAGCACAAGAGTGACATTCACATGTATTTTGATGATAAAAAGGATTAAACTAAATAAAATCCTAATTGTTGATTACCAGATGATAAAATAGATTATTAATTAAATGACATTCATTCTACACTAGTCATTTTGGATAATCTTTTCCAAAATTTTTCAATGTATTTATCCGGAAAAAGACAGCTGATTGTCATTAAGTCTTGGCTTATAAATCCCCTCAATTGGTTTACAGTGTGCATTCAGTATTGAATGACATCTCCATTGTGTGGAGGGCATTCTCGCTACCAATACTCGAGCCCCTCACCTCCAAGCGTCTAGACAAGGTGGTTGCCGTGGCAATGAGCTGTCTCTATGCAGCACTGGCGGTTGCCTCTAGCAACGCAATTCTCAATCTTGCTCATGCGGCACAACTGAAAGGAATCCCAAGTGGAAAGGAGGACGAAATTGAAAATTCCGCTACCAGTATAATCCAAAGAGCGGTAAGTGGATTTTTCACAAGATATTTCAAATTTGTCTTTTTATGTCAAATTTTATCATTGGTAAGACATATTTTAAAACCTGGTTAGTGCATATATCGCATGGAGTAGTTTGATATGGATATGGATATTTTGACAGGGTAAAAAATGCTTTTACAGGTGTCTTGCCGTTTCATCTGAAATGTCAATGTTACAGTTAAAATTGAAGAATATGGTATTATATTCTCCTAATAGGAAGTTTGAATGCTATTTATGGGCAATACTCTTAATTGTGAATAATTGATTATAAGAGGGAATGGTAACTTGCAAATGTATTAATTTGACCTATATTTTTCAGTTGGAAGTGTTCAACTCTGTAAGCCTTGCAATACGGAATTCAACAAGAGCTGGTGGCCAGGTTTGTGTTTGTTACATCTTTTTGAAGCTAAGGGAATCCCAAAATTCCACCTCTCACTGAAGCGTAAAGTTCATCAATGACTTTGATGAAAATGAAGGTCATAATCTTTTGTGAGAAGAGCAGCAAATGTTTTACTACGTCTTTTTACCTCTTAAGTAAATAAACTGTAATTATGCTTTTACTGGCTGAAAGTGATACATTTTGGAAAGTTCCTAGTTCATTTTCGAATATTTCTGTCTTTTCAAAATGAATATATTGTAATGTCCTATGCATGATTTTAATTTGTCTTATTACCATTCAATCGTACAGCATCTCCAGAACTTTCACCTGATTGGTGCGTGGTGCTTACTACGTGGTTTACAACACGTGCTCACATTTACTCCATCAACCATCGCTGACAAGTTTCGCGCACGTACAGACAGCAAGGGTATGAGCAGCACAGCGACATCTGGTGGTGGAAAAGTGAAGGACGGTACTCAAACTGGAGGGTCGACAAAAGTGAAGGATGCTTCTGGCAGACCAACATCAGCAAAGAAGTAAAGACTTGAATAATGATAGAGTCCTTAGAATGGCGAATCTCTTTGATTTTGTAAATTTCCATGTTGAGTATCATTGGCCGTCTCTTTGACAAGATCTTGCCTTTGATTTGGATTGCCAAAAAATTTGGGTGTGCTTGTAAACGAGTTAATTATTTGTGTTTACAAGCCAAATAACAAGATTGTTTTGAAATTGAAATAAGGGGTGGCGTATGTAACCATGAAACTCAAGGTGACCTTTTTAGTGACCTTTGATCTCTTTTGAATTTCAGCCTGCATGGTTTTGGTGTGTTCTGCGTGGCCCTGGCTTCACAGGCTGTTGAACTACTTACTGGACTAATGGAGGATGTCGCAATTGAGAGTATGAGTGTGATGGTAACATTTTATTTTTTAACCTGGTTTAATCTTGGGCAGTGCTGTCTTCTCAATATTCAAGTAATATTTCTAAAAGGGTATTTGCTTTCTATTTGCATTTTCTAATTCTGAATTTGATATTATTCTGTTTATTTTTTACAAGGTGATCATTTTCCCTTGTTAAACTTTCTTCAACCTCTATATTGTTATGTGAATGATTTGAATAAAATTGTTTTTTTTGACTGCATTTTAATTTAATAATGTTATAAAATTCAGTCAACTGGTGTGAAGCACAGATTTAAAGATTTTCCAAAAATATTTAAAGAATATTTTAGATGGTTCATCTTATTTGCAGGTGAGCCCAGAGACATCAATTAAAGAGATCAGTATAGATGCATCCTACAATGCTTGGCAGAGAGTCAGAATACTGTTAGGCTGTCTTGACCTATCAACACTACTTTACACTGTACTGTCAGTTAGTTACAGAAAGGTGGGTATATTAAGTTTTTGTGTTCCCACTTCTTTGTTTACCATTTCATCCCTGTTAGTACAGGAAATTAAATAATGGAAAACAAACCCAATGGGCACCAGAGTTCTTACCGTGAATGCATTGGTTCATGCATCCTATCTGTTCAGACCTTTATCAAATTTCTTTTTTTGATAAAGATAAGGATTCATGATTCTCATTTGTCATTTCAGGCCACGTCACTGTGCAAGCCTGGGTGTGGTGAGGGAGAATGCGAGTCAAGCAGTTCATCAGACTCCAACACATATTATGAAGATGATTTCAGCAGTTCTGATGATAGTAGTGATGGTATATTACATAACATAATAATTTGTCTATGTTGCAATCAAAAAGAAAACAAGACTTTTAAAAACCATCCTGACTAGTTTCGCAGTTAGCACCTTGTTGTCAACTAGTCAGAATACAACAGTATGGTTTTTCAAAGTCTTGTTTTCTTTTTGATTGCAACATGGACAATACTAAGTACTTGAAAGTTTTTTCGACATTCTTTTTTATAATTTGATATCAAAAGACTAGATATATGTCATGGAACAAGTTGTTTTTCCAATGACTTTATCATTTCTGTTCAGATGGACATTAATTTGAGATATGAAAAAAGTGACCAAGAAAACTCGCGTGTGAAATATTGTTCATCATATTTACAGAATGAGGACTAGTTTACTTCGAAAACGCAGGATTTCTTTTTTTTTCTTTACTGCTTGTACTCAAATCAACAGGTTGACACATGCAACCTATCTAGCATCTAGCTCAAAACGGCCACTTCTTATTGGCTAATTATGACATGACATGCCCAGAAGTTTATCTTGAAACTCAATCCCACATCTGCTGCTCTGCATACAACCTGGATTTCCAAACTTGACTCAATTTAGTTTTAGTAATTTTGAAAGCCAATTGATACAAGGAGAGATTTTACTGAAATCCTGGCCTACAATATCAGTTTGACCATCTTTCATATTTTCAATATTAGAGTCGGGCCATGAAACAATTTTCAAAAACATTTTGCGCAGTTGGGGGAATTGGGTCACGTGATGTGATCAAAATAGTTGCTGGAACAGCTTAATAATGACTTATAATGTCTTTCATGTTGTTTTATGAAATTTCAGATGATGGATCAGACTCAATTCTCGGACACTGGTTTGAAGACATTGTCTCACCGTCTGAGAACAAAAAAGATGGCTCCCTCCAAACTCCCAGCATGCAACGTTCTCCTATACCTGGTGGAAAGCGAACTCGTCATCTAAGTGGTTCAGACGCACCCAACTTTGTCCCTGACAAGAAAAGCCCTGAAGGGGTTGGTGTTTCTAAACCATTTGTTTACTTGCACAATGTTATAAAAAGGTTGCAGATTTTGATAATTCCTTTTATGGGATATGAAAATGTTTATAATAGAACATGACACTTCATTAATAAAAGTGACTGTCTCCGCGTTGTTTGCGAAATGAATTTGCTAAAAAACACTATCGTTCGACAGATTGGATTGTTTTAGGAACTTTTCGTAAATTTGACAATTTTACATGCAACAGTTTTCTTGTAACTTTGAGAAGTGTTATTAAATCAACCAGCATACCTATGACACGGACTTGCAAGTCTGAATTGTGAATGAATGACATAGTACCACGTGAAGCTCGATGTCTAGCTGGCGGGCCTTTGAAGATGCTGAGTATTGACCACGCCCTGTCTGGGTTAACATTTCTTGAATTTTGGTCGTTAATTAATGTTAACATTTTACTTTCAGTTTATTTGCCTTGCTGGAGACATACTCAAATTCATGAGTCGTCATTTCTTGGCTTCAAAATGTCAACATGTCAAACAATATCTCACGTAAGTATTCTTTACGTATTACACATAGTTGAATCATCATCTTTTAGTGGAAATTGTCCAGAGGTCTAGCTAGCTTGTAAAGGCATAAGATTAGAAGCCACAATTCTCACAAAATGAGATTTTGAGAAGTGTTGTAAAATGCGGGTTAAAGAACAACAATTTATCATCTAGTGTTCAAAATGTGTTTAAAAACAATGGTCAACGTCAAGCAATAGTTGGGTACACGGTAAGCCACTGTATGCTTCTCAGGGAGTTGATGGTCTGGATAACGAGGTTGGATATTTTAACACGCTTTCAAGTTTTAATATAGAAAGATATGTGCTATAGAAACTGGATATTAGGTTTAAAATTTTAGTAATGTTGCTTAATAAAAAATCGCACACACAATCCAAATAAATATTGACTTCTTAGTTCTAGAAACGAGCGTTTTATCTGCCATTGATAATAAGTGTTTCACTTACAGGAAGACTGCAAATGAAGGTCACATGGTCTGTGTTGCTCAGGTGACTAAAGAGGCTGATCGTAATCAGTGCGCTGCCAAGCAAAGTAAGTGAAATATCTGGATTGACTGCCTTAGAAATTGAGTTTTGAAAGTCTGTGCTTGCATTTTCATCGGATAGCTCTGAGCTATTGCATGTTGACATTGTGATTTGTATGTCTAATAAAAGAAGACATTAGAACTCATTTTTCACTTCAGTTGATTCTTCACTGTAATGCCTGCTGCAGGTCATATGATTATAAACTCCATCATTCTCCAGATTTTATCTGTTCATTAATACCTGTTTTTGATTCTCCTGATGCTATATCATTGATATTATATTCATAATGCTCCACACCAATTGACCTTTTTGACATTTTTTCAAATTTTCAAGAAATAAGAAAAATATCCAAAAAATGAGACACGTTTTAGTTAACAGACTTGTAACAATCAATTGCAAGTGATTTTACTTTTTTCTTAAAATATTTGAAAAAATGTCAAAAATGGCCAATCGGTGTGTAGCACCACCTTTAAACATGTTTCACCCCAGTTTATGATCATTTGCAGGTGCTATGTTTCACGACTTCTCCTCAGCCCTGGCTACATTCACACACACTCTGATATCCAGTGAGATACTCAGTGACAAGTTACAGGTAATAATTGTCCTTCTTTATTAGTTATCTGAATCAATCTGTCAACAATGGCCTCAAATAAATGTATGGCAATATTCAGTAACTTATACATCAATCTAGAGAAACTAGAATATTCAACTCTCATTTTCAGGTGTGCATTTGTTTTTGCATTAACTCGTTTATTGTAATGTTTTTGTTTTTTGAGAATCTGTGTTCAATTCTTTTAAGTTAAGTTAATTGGCAATTTAGATTACATTGATAGCCCAGCTTCTTGTATGAAAATCATCCACCTCAAAGTTTGATATTGATTAATTTTGTTTCTCCTAGGACTCACTGTTGTCATTGCTTGGTGTTAATCCAACTGCCACAGGTCAGTGGCCACTATCTATTCAATCCCGTACTCTGGCTGTTCTGCTGGAAGTTATTCTTCTTCGACAACAGAGGGAGCGACTAGCACAGTTACTCAAAAGTCGAACTGAGGCGGCGGTGATCAATATCTGGATGCGCTTCATAACATCGCTGAAGTCTGTCATCTTGAATGGGGAGAGTGATTACGAAGGTATGCGAAAAACTGGGAAAGTAAGGGCAGGAGGATATTACGGATGAGCACTCTATTGATACATATATTCTAATAGTATGTATTAAAAGAGTCGATACTGTGTGACATAGTGTGTGACATAGTGTATGTCGCTGTACTTCATCTGTACCGAAAGGTATCTATCTCAACTATTATTATTTACAGAATGATTGTCAATATTATCCCCCTACCTGTCCGTAATTCTACTCACATGTTAAGGCTCTTTCCTTATAAAGAAGTCTATTCTTCTCAGTCGAGCCAACTGTGTCATCATTGTAGCTGAGCTCATTCTATTATCTAAACTTCCACTTTCAGATGTCAATGTTGAACACCTCCAAGTGCTTGTGTTCCTGTTTCATGGACTTCCACTCCTGCAGAAGAAGTCTATTCTTCTCAGTCTAGCTAACTGTGTGATCATCGTAGCCGAGCTCGACCGTGCTAGACTAGAGAGGCTCGCTCCCCTACCACTGTCACGTCTTGTGCTGATTATTGACTACTTATTGCGCAACTTTTACGACCCCTCGCCCGATCTCATGACACAGGTGGGTAGATCTTTATCATTTCTGAGTGGGCACGATTCAACACAATTCATCAATTAGGTGTTTTGTATTATGTGAAAGATTGGTAGTCTAGAAGTAAAACACCAGCACATGAAATGCGGGAGACTTGGGTTCGATTCCCGGTCGAGAGTTCCATATTTTTCTGTCTTTACAAAAATAAATTCTAATAAGTCTTAGGAAAAAAACAACAAAGAAACTCTGCAATGTATTAACAATTAAGTCGAAATTATGTTTGTCTCATACATAATTGAACTGTTCGATGACTTCAGGTACAAGCAAATCTGTTTGTCATACCAAGCGGAGGGAAGATGGAAGACTGTGAGAAGAGCTCATCTTCAAATGTTCTGCACTTTACATGTCGGGAGGTGGAGGAAAGTTACTGGAAGAGCTTGTCGTCTGCTTCTGAAGGAAGTCAGAATGGTAGGTCAATTTAACTATCAGATAAACAATCTGAATTTCTCCATGTTTGGCACTTTGGATATTTGGTCTTTGGCTTGTGTTTTAGTGTTATTTTTGAACAAGATGTTATTCAGTTAAAGTAGTAGTAGGTTGTTTTGTTAAAAAATAAAGATTTAAATCAATAAATAAAGTTTTATTACCGAGACCAAATTCAAATGTTCCTTTTCCTCAAATGATAGTACAAAAAGTGTTAATTTTATGAAAGATTCTCTTCAATGCTAAAACATTTCCATTGATTCTTGTTTCCAGAATCCGGCATGTGTCCACGTTTCTACAACCTCGGCACCAACAACGTCAACACACAGGACAACCCCAGAGTAGACGGACTGGCCTGTAGTTTCCTCCTGGGAACCCCGGACATCTTGGATTACACATCCTTCTACAAGTCTTGTATAACTCTCCTCGCCGCAGGATCTAAACTTGATGAAGGAGATGGAATGGATCTTCTGGTCAGTTCTTGTTATCAGGAGTGTGAAAACAATATCATGAGAAATTACTTAAACATTATCTATGTATTTTAAGCAAATTTTAAAAGATTTAGCACATGATATATTGTCGATTTTTTCATCTCAAATAGTTTGTATTTTGGCGATTTTAGATCCTGTTGGGGATTTCTAAAAGATCCCCCAGGGTACTCCTTCGGAAAATCATGGAAGCTCATCGAAAACTTAATGATTCTTTATTATATAGTTGGAATATGTCCAAGATTAAAAAAACGAGAAAAAAAGATTACCAAAACTTTTGCACAGTCTTTCAGAGAGGTGTCCTTGGGCGCTCTTTCAGAAACTTTCCTAAAGAATGCCCATAGGCGCTCTTTCCTAAATCACCGGTAGCTTCCCTTCTTCTCACATTTTATTTTTTAGCATTTCTATTTTCCAGACTGCTGCCTCATTGCACTACCAGCTGTCAATCTGTTGGCGTCTCCTGGGCTGTCTACCCCCCTCAGTAGGCTTCCTACATTTACTCCAGTCTGGACAGCTAAACATGGACGCAGCCATGATCATACACACATTACGGTGGGCGCCTAGATTGGCACACAAGGCATACGCTACATGGACGAAGGTTAGTGAATATAACTTGAAGGTTAATGGATGTATGATAAAATTATATTGATTTTGTTTTTGGCCACAAATATAAGATAAAGTTGAAGAACAAAGTGGACATTTGTGTTCTTACTTTGTTCTCCAACTCCATCTTATGATGAATTAATAAATATGTCAAAAGTTGTTGAGAAAAACCAAGGTCCTTGGTTTAGGCGTCAGATATAGTGTTTGTTTTCTGAATTGAAATTCATGATGTAAAATATTTTCAATTGGAATAATTGCTTGATTTACTAACAATTCTCAAAGACAATTAATGGCAAAACTTTGATTAATATCTAATAAATCTACATTTAGGGTATTTTTAAATTCAATTCCCTTCTCTAAAAAGTTTGATTTTCAATAAAAAAAACTGTCAGTAATTTGACTTTTGCCAGGATTTCTTAGTGAAGCAAGGCTTAACTACACAACAAGCTGATGCCCTGGTCACCGGTGCTGGTCAGACTGCTAACAATGCTAACTATGACGTGAGACTAGTTTTCCAACACATGCAGGAACAAGTAAGTAGAGAGCATATCACTTGTTTATGTATAGGCTTGACTACACAACAAGCTGATGCTCTGGTCACCGGTGCTGGTCAGACTGCTAACAATGCTAACTATGATGTGAGACTTGTGTTCCAACACATGCAGGAACAAGTAAGTAGAGAGTATAACACCTGTTTATGAATAGGCTTGACTACACAACAAGCTGATGCCCTGGGTACCGGTGCTGGTCAGACTGCTAACAATGCTAACTATGATGTGAGACTTGTGTTCCAACACATGCAGGAACAAGTAAGTAGAGAGTGTAACACCTGTTTATGTATAGGCTTGACTACACAACAAGCTGATGCCCTGGTCACCAGTGCTTCTCAGACTGCTAACAATGCTAACTATGATGTGAGACTAGTTTTCCAACACATGCAGGAACAAGTAAGTAGAGAGTATATAACTTGTTTATGTATAGGCTTGACTACACAACAAGCTGATGCTCTGGTCACCGGTGCTGGTCAGACTGCTAACAATGCTAACTATGATGTGAGACTAGTTTTCCAACACATGCAGGAGCAGGTTAGTGGAGAGTATATCACTTGTTTATGTATAGGCTTGACTACACAACAAGCTGATGCCCTGGTCACCGGTGCTGGTCAGACTGCTAACAATGCTAACTATGACGTGAGACTAGTGTTCCAACACATGCAGGAGCAGTTTAGTAGTTTTATCATATTTACATCTTATATGGGAGCAAGTATGTAGAAAGTATAATCCTGTTTCTTCAAGACCATGAGAATTTTCCAAGCGTCTGAAAATAGCGGGCTTTTGCCATATTGTGATTGCATGTCTTTAGTTGTTTGTTATGTTATCAAGATTATTTAACCAGTTTGGATGTGTCTTCTTGGTCTGGTTAGGAACATACTTTCATAAGAGGGCAATATTTGATACTTATGGAAAGTACTAAAAAACCTGTTTTTCATAATTATGAAGTTTTTCCCCACCTACTCAATTTAGAAGATTTTTGATGTATGAAGCTTTTCTGGATGTTTCTTGACCCCTTGAAGCAATAGTTTCTAACTAACTGCAAATTCAAAGTTTCAAGTTTTTTTTACTTTTAAAAAATCATTTCCTACTTTTCATTCAGCTCGCAGCTGCACCAAGTTCTGACCCAGCAGGGACCTCAGTCTCCCCCAGTTTTCACCAGATCTGTATGTTAGATGCCATCTTAGCCAAAGCTCAGGTTTCATTGGATGAGGCATTCACACAGGCCATGGTGCAGACCGATCCTAAGAAATCCATGAGTATGGCATTGGACCTGCTACTGCCCACTGTGATTCTAATACAATCCCATACAGCCCATGTCAGGTAAGTGTTGTCAGTTTTGATTGATGGAATTAAAAGAAATGTATTGATACAAAAACATAACATGAATTTACCATGATTGAATTAAAAATATGCTGAATAGTTATTTTCATCCACAAGGTAAGATAAGACCATTGTATAAACAGTCGATGATAGATTTCTTTTGGTTTTTTGGAAGGAGCACCCCCATGAATTAATTTTTTTTCTAGTATGATACTAGAGATGACCCCCCCCCAGTTGCCAATTGGGAGGCCTGGGTTATTTCAGTGCTGAGTATATTTATTTTATTCAGTTCCTGTTTGTTTCGAAATGTTTTCTTGTCATGGGAATCTATTTGAAGTTCATTAAAAAAATCAGGAATCATGCATCTACCAACCCACCCATATTGATTTATTTCTTCACATATGACGACCCATGTCATTTTCAGCATCGACCGACGACCTACACGACATACATGAATCTTCCCCCCCCCTAGGGGTACCTTTTTTGCTGGAATAGCCCTCATCAGTATTTGGTAAAATATAGAAAATTAGCTGCATTTGCTATAACCAAGGTGAAGATATAAAACTTGAATGTAGATCATAGATGAGTTAAAATAGATTTAGCATGGGTGTTGTCAGAACGAGATTCGGAAAATCACAAAAATTCCAGTTGGACAGATTTATACATTCTCACCAAGGCAAAGATATTACTACAAAAGAAACCACCATCAGAGAATCAACCGTTTATACACTACAGCTGTTCAGGAAATATTGTTTTAGAATTTCTCTTTACAGGTCACTGCTCCTGAGTCAAATCACGGACTCCAAGGACTCTCCGTGCCCTAGCACCCCCGCTGCAATACAGGCCTACACAACTGTATTGAGCATTGGTTCAACTCGACCATCTAAGACGTCAACATTAGCCCAGTCAGTGGTGGGCTGGCTGCCTCACACAGTCAAGAACAGTGTGGAGAAATGGAACTTGTTTGCTGCTAATGAGTTTCCTGCTGTTGGCGCCTGGGTAAGGATAAGACATTTCTTTATGCACTTTGGAGTAATCTAATATCTTGCGCATTTATTTTTGAATCTGAAAAAAATTCTGACCCGTCATGGGGATTGAACTCAGGACAGCTTGCAGACTAGGCAAGTGCTATAGTACCTGAACTAACAAGACAACCATGGTAGTAATATTTATGTTTCTCACATTATTAGGTCATTTTACAGTGTTTTTGCCCAGTTGTTATATTTCGTAACACACCCCCTGATTATATTTC
>JAOXYC010068896.1:0-14481 GCA_028565715.1 Phoronis pallida
TCTCGGCGTCCATGTTTGTATCAGGTTCATAAATAAACTTGCTAAAGATTATTTACCACCTATTTTATCATTGGCGTAGAAGTCTTTTAAAGTTGCTTTTTCGGCGGTTTACGTGTTCTTTGGTGGGTAATATTTGGCTAAGCAAATGAGCCACTTAGTCATTTTACAGTCGATTACACGCCTATATCTGATTGGGCGAGGGCAAGAACTGTGACCTTATTGCATTGAGTGCGGCTCAACGTTGGCGGTGTCGTGAGTGTTGTTAGTTTTACTAAGAGTCAAACTAAGATAACTGCGGTTTGGCATTTAACCACTAAAATACGACAGATTTTCGAAATTTTTGGCTCTACTCAAAGTTCATGTCTCACGCAGCCATTTATGACCCAACAGAAGTCCCAAATTGTGTTTATCGGTCTTGAAATTGCCCGAAACCGGTTATTTCTCATAACTAACCTCTCTCCCCGTCTTCCATCTCAAAGTAATGAAATGTGTGTAGTTTTGTATCATTTGCCCAGGACACGGTTTTCTTCTTTTTCTTTTTAGCCGAGCCATCTAATGTACTTGACGATTCACTAGCTTCGCTTTGATCACCTGTATCACAAAATATTACATCAATTTCATATAATTACCATCAATATGAATTCATACTTCCGTGAGCCACATAGAATCAAAATGCATACTAACCCAATGGGCCATGCTATATATCTAAGTGAGGTTGTTTTTCATGGCCAGTAGTCTTGGAAATAATGTGTGGAAAAAACATTGAAATGTGTGGAGTTTTAAAAGCGTTGTTTTTATATACTATGAATTTTCATCTATATGACACAGGTGTTGAAACCAATCATTTTGCAACACTTTTAATTAAAATAAGCAAAAGATAAGTCACTGGGCATGAAATATTTAAGGTGCTTCAACAATTTGAGTATCTTATTTCACAAAATGTTATTGTTTACAGCACCCTTTCGGAAATAAAGTCAAGGGGTGAAAGAATTTTTTTTATCCATGCTTGCAAGTTTCATCAGTGACCAGGGTCGAGCTATAGACATCGGGAATGTGAGGCGCATGTTTTACCAATAAGCCACCAGCTGAGAGAATAAAACATGACACTCATACCTGCTTCACTGTTGGCAACACTGTCTTCTTCTTTTGATTCCGGTGACAAAGCTTCATCGCCGTTTGTGTCGAGAGTATCTTGATAAAACTGTAAAATGGGGACATTTTTATTTGAAGAAATATCACATACATATGCAAATACTTCAAAGATTATTCTTAACTGTTAACTTGAATTGACATCACAGCCAAAACTGAAATTTTCAAAACTCATATTAATGATCTTAACCAGCCAAGAAGTTGATAGAAAGTTTATATCTGTCATAATAAATATATTTTTTTTAATAATCTTTTCAATATGAACTGAGAGCAGTACCTCATTTAAACAAGTCTGATACAAAATGCAGCAAATATTCTGTAACTTTGATCTTATTGAGGTTTTATTCCCGTATCTACGGAACAAGTTGCCAACGAGCGAGAGAGAATTACTTCCCAGTAGTGGTTCAGAATGCTGCTGCAAATTCTATCTGACTTGTTCAACATGAACAGAACACAGTAAAATTGGAGTGGTGGTGTATTTGATTCAATCAACTTACGGATGGTACTGCGGGTTGTTTTGGTGGGGTGGGTGATGTGGGAGTGGTGGGTCTGGCTGACGTCTTTTTACGTTTCCGTACTACAGGTTTGGCAGTTGATATAGCATCCATGAAGCCTGAACTCTCTGTCACTAAGTGAAGATTGGCTGTAAAGACAAGGATCACATTATAAATGCTTAGCATTCAGAACTTGGAGCTTCAGATTTGCAATCAAAAGATTTGTGTCTGTTGTGTATTTGAACAAGACAATTCACTGGCATTGCTCCAGTTTACTGGACTTGGAATAAGTACCAAATGGACGGGTAAGCATTTGGGCCTATGCGAAAAACATAGGGTCAAAAAAGGATTTACACATATCTACATAAGGAACTCTCAACAGGCTTGTGAGAATAATGGCCAACTTCACTGTAAAAAGACAGCTCTCAGAACAGTATTACAGATGACCATACCACTGTTAAACTTACGATTTCCAACTTAGGCTCAAATAAGATTTACTATATCTACACTAAGGAACTCGCTAGGCTTGTGAGAATAATGGTCAACTTCACTGTAACAGGACAGCATTACAGATGATCCTACCACTGTTTAACTTACGTTTAGGCCTAGCTGGAATCATCTTCACCCCTCCTATACGGTCTGATGTTGTTGATGGGGCTGTGGTCGTTGTTGAAGTTGTTACTGTGGTTGTTGAACTAGGTTTGATCTTTTTCTCAGGAGGTTCCAATATTTTTGATGTACTGGGCACTCTACAACACAAAGTAAGAATACTTAGAACAGACGACAGATTCAATTAAAACCTCATAACCCTTAACATAAGAACTCGCTCTAATCCAAAACACAAATGCCATCCCGTTGTAGAATGTTCTTTTTCAAGTCACATCAAAATAAAAATACTCCATAATAAACAGAGATATAGTGCATTTGTTGTGGTTCAAAGTGTGTACTTTTGTGTAGGGTTATGAAGTTTGTTGTGTTAAAAAGAAATGATTATGGTAATAAATAATCTTTATTGTCAAAAAATCTCAACAAATAACATTTATGTAACAAAAATAGACTTAAAAATATGGCTCTAATTCCCCTTAAAAACACCTTTTGTACATTTAAATTTGTCAACAGTAGCCTGTTAACTAACCAGTGATGTCAACCACAGAAACCTTATGAATTAATGCAAATTGTAATTTATGTTAGCAAGTGGGTTTTCATCTATGGAATAGTTGGTTACTTTTTTGAACCTGTCATCTTACAACTCTTTAACTATAAGTTATGTTATTTGTCCATTGGACTAGTTGACATTCGCAAGTTTCTTATTGTGAGCTAAAGCAAGAATATGCTGGGCATTCTGCTGCACAGAAACCCAAAAACTAATAGAAATGTTATGCAGCGATGTTCTTTTTCCTTGATATTGCGCTTTTAAATAATTTGGCTTGGAAATTTTTCTTAGAGTTGAATTTTCCGAGGAATCATATACTGACAAATTTTGGTGCATATGAATGATGTAACCTTTTTGGAAAATACTGCTACTAAAAGAATGTACGTACTATGAATGTATGCATATTTTCAACGAGGTCACACTTCTGGACACAAGTTCAATGTGAGTAGGGTATATTTATACTATGAATGTTTGAACATGTATGCGTGCGATGCTATACATTATGCCTGTGTGTTTGTTTTTGTGTGTATGTGATGCAGTTATATTATATAGCAGTGTTTCTATGGTTGACGTCGACTAGTGGCTTACATATCTCACTTTTTCACGAGCTTCAATATGCCATCCGGATTTCAGAAAAAGTTTGATAAATCTATCTTTTTCTACATAGAAACTGCTTCATCAAATTATTCAGAGTAGTTCGAAGTATGTATTTTTATAAATACTTTATGATCAAACTAAATTTTTGTTTCCTCAACAATGTCAAGTACTAGACCCCCTTTCATTGGATGAATTTTGAAACCCGGTTGAATTCCAGAAAGAACAAAATGGCCTTTTTAAAAGATCTCCCCTTGAAATCTTGATAAAACTTTGCAAATTTTTAAATTTTGTATCCCAACTTTGTCAAGTTGATTTATCAAACTTTTTCTTGATGAAACCCCAGTAGCTCCACAGAGATGAGATTTGTATGTACGTTTATCTTGTTAATATTAAATATTCAGCACCAATATCACAGCATTTAGCACCATTAAACAGGTGAAAAAGTTATCAAAAATAAAGTTTAAATAAATAAATAAATAACCAGGCTGCTTTATGCAGCCTTCCATTCAAGGACGGATTAAGAGAGACTCTCATTACGAGAGAGACCTCCCGAAACAGTCCCGATTGGACACTCACATTGGTCGCTTAATTGTCTTAGCTGGCTCCATGGACTTCTTTTTAATAACCTTTGGTAATTGAACTTCTTCTTCGAGTCCTGTTGAACGGAACTTTGAATTGTGCAATTTGACCGTTTTAGGTCGCTCTTTTTCAACACTATTTGCACTGTCTTTTTTATTGCTAGAGTCGTTGGATTGTTTTGACGAGTCTTTTTTCTCATTAGAGTTCCGTCTCTCTTTATGGTCTTTATGATGATGATTATGTTTTGATTTTTCACCATTTTTAATATTTTCACTATCGTTGCCATTGTCAGTCTTTTTCTTCTTTTTTGAAGTGTTCGACGATTCAGACGTGGAGTCACCTCGTACAGTCTTCATCCATTGATTCACGATGTCCGTTGACAGTTTCTTGATGTCTGTAACAAAGAGATAGATTTATGGCAAAGTGTAACAACATGCACAAAGAGATTTGATTGCATGTTGTAAAAAACGTTTGGTGAAAACGCAAGAAAAAATACTCTTCAATAACCATACCAATTTTCACTAAATTCAATTATTAAATCAAGAAACAGTTAATATGCAAAAAGAATCAATTTCTGTTTTCAATTAGTCATTTCATTAGTAACTTAATTCAGATTGTGAGCAGTTCATCATCTAAACATGTCCGATTGGCAATTATTGGACGAGTTGCCAAACAGCAAAATGAGAATTGTTTCCTAGATACGATAAAACCCTCAAAAAGATCAGTGGTGAAGAATGTTACACCAAATATTCAATTACAATTATTTTTTTTCACTCTATGCTAAATGCTTTCAATCTGTTGGAAGTTTCGCTCATTCCCCAATGGGATGGTATGGAACAAAATATTGTTGTGTTCTTACAAGGAACAAATGAAATCTACCCCAGATTGTTGTTCTATACTTCTTACCTTCATAGTTCACTTTGAAAATAAACATGATTTGCATTGCACTTACTCTCTGAATAACAAAGCACCGGGTCAATAGCAAAAGGAACAAGTCTTTCATATTTTCAGCCATGACAAAACTAGTGCTTTCTTAGATTGTACAAAATATTTTAATTGACTAATGTGTAGGCGGAATACAATGTGCGATAACAAGTATGTTAAACCGCCATTGTCAACTGTTGCATTTTATTCATTTGATATCAAAATTGAAAATATGCTTACTGAGGTTTACGATATAGTCTTCTTCACAAAAAAATTCTGCATCTAAATGTCCAGTTTCGCAAATCAATTAATTACCGGCCTTCAGTATCCGTCTCACGATTGTGTTGTATTAAAATCAACATTTTACTGTGAGTGGGGCTCCACTTTTACCAGTTTACAAATTAAGTTAAACACAAATACTTGAACCTTGTTGAAATTACCTTCATTTTCTGAAGATTTGCCCACAGATTTGATGGTTTTAGCACAGCTGTTCTGCTTGAGTAGTTCTACCGTGACGGGTAGTACCATGTACACTTTGAGTATCTCTTGCAGAAGTGCCTCGTTACTCCCCTTCTTACACTCTTGTAACCAGGAGTAGAGGACGTCCCATCCACCACATTCTATGAACCTAGAAAACAAATACATCATTGTAGAAATGCCTGGTTATTCCCTGAGGTCATCCCATACACCACATTCAATGAACCTGCAAAACAAACACATTTTTATGTAAATTTGAGTGCCAATTTTTGTCCGATTAGCAGACTAGACCTTACCCAAATTCTTCATTTGAACTTGTCAACAGATGGAGCCAATGAAGGACAAAGGTTTCACACTCGATGGATTCCAGACTAAAAACCGGCAACCAGTGGGGTGATATTATTTGTGACCTATTCGGTAAACCGAGAGTTGAATGTTTGAAAGAGCGTTTAGTGTTTTTACATCAATGTTGTTACTACTCGCATAAGTGTTAAGACTCGGTTAATTGAGGTTTTGAACCCAAGCTGGGGATTAGCTGAGCCCTTGGATGTAAAATTTATTTATATTCTGAAGAATTTCCACACAAAATTAAACAACGCTACTTAGCAATGCAAAAATATTAGGTGTTGAATGAGGTCAATTGTGTTGTTTTTTGCTATACATATTGAATCTTTACATTTGTTCGAATACATCTAAAACACCCCTTCTTCTTTCGAAAACCTAAATGAGCCATTGGAATAAGCAGAGAAAATGGTAGGGACTGCTCAGTTGGAAAACATCTGACCGGCAAGTAGCAGTAGAATTCCGAATTTTCCGACTTTTCAAAATTTATTTCGAATTTTAAAGTTACCAATAGATTCTCAATCTTCTTATCACTTTCAGAAAATATTAAGTAAGAAGATTTTTGTACATATCTAAGGTACATACGCAAAGAGTGAGAACTCAACAATGGTTACAACCTCCATTTTCTTTTGAAAGAACCTCATAATTGTGATTGTTTGTTATGATTTCACCATTTACTCATTTTGAAATTGCACAACTAACCTGAAAAATATCAGCCCCATGTAAATGTTACAAAATTTTTAGATTTTCAAAACTTTTTTTATGACTACAAGCAGGGGTGAAATGTCAGAGGCTCTTTACTTTAGCAATGAATTATGAAAACAATTATGTTTATATCCCGACTTAACAATAATCATTTAACATCTTTTAAAAATCTTTATATAAAATTGATCCAAGTGTTAGAATAAAAACACAAATGACCAACTTGGCTTGTTTGCTTCGCTAAATATTACCCAACCAAAGTACACGTAAACCGCCGAAAAAGCAACTTTTTGATTTGTGTTCACATATTAGGACCGTCAACATGTGATTGATGACAGTGATAAATAGGTGAAGCAGGAATTTGATGTTGAATGAAGCGACATCTCCTTTACGTTTTTCATTACAAAGTCAACTTCTAGTACACCTTGTTCCGAGTTTTTCAGGTATATCTTGCATCAGGATGTCGTTAGTGCACAGTCAGTGAACGAATTTAAAAATAAGTTGGATAGTTATCTCCATAAAGAGAAGTTTCTCTTTTGACTCAATTATTGAGCTGGATAAGATAGGACTTAGTCCTAATTCCAGAAAAATTGGTATTATGGTATTTCAGTTTGAGGCGATTAAAACTTCTTTGTCACAAAAAATAAACTATCAAGGCAGCTGCTTGCACCACTGAGCATATACTTGGTCTTAGATTCTAAATGTGCATGTCACACTATTTGCTCTTTAAGGGCCTATACAATTCCATTTGACCTTATTCTTCTGTCCAAACACACCTCTACGACAGTGACATGATAATAACTTTTACACCTTCCTAATGTCAAACTTCATGATTTGTTGAAAACAATGAATTTCATTTATTCATTGTGAACAAATCGGCAAATCCAAAACAAAACAACTAGTCACATGGTCTACAAAATGATGGTCGATTGTTGTTTTTATGAATAAATGAAGAAATTAGACTAACATACACTGTAAGGGAGGAAATTGATGGAATTAGATTAGATATCAGCAATAATTCTAGAATTTTATTGAATGGGTCCTGGGGATTCAGACCTTTGAAACTTATGGGTCCTTGTGAAAACCAATGAGTCCTAAATGAAAGCAAAAAAACACAAAAAATAACGACATTTTTGTGTTTATAATTTTTATGTTTAAATATTATACAGCTGCATGATACAAACTAAGAGCTGCCAACACATTTGGCATATGACCCGTAATTCCTTTGCAAAAAACACGTATTTTTCCAGTAAAACTACGTGTCGTAGAAATAACCAACCCAAAAAACTTTTGTATGAGATGATGTTTTTCGACTCTTCATCGACATTAGCCGAAGTTTTTAGGAATTTTACCTTGATGAATTTTTGAAGAAAATTGATCATGTTAGCAAGTCTGTGAAAGGAGATCACTTCGCATATTGCACATGTAGTCGCTCGGACTTAAAGCATATATAATTCTGTTGAATGGAACATCACATCGCATCAAAAATCCACAAAACAAGACGAATTTGTCAACACATTTAGCGTGGCACTCTCCCATGCAGAGTGGTCGCCTCTGCATGGGAGAGTGTTAGCGTTGTGGACATGATCTTCAAGTGACAAATCACAGAACGCGATGTAAAACAGCGCCATCTTCCGGTTCTAATGAGCCAATGAAAAGACCGTTTACAGTTTGCATTCGGGTTATTTCGATTAACACCGATTAGAGTAAGTTTACTTGTCGCCCCATTTCTTCCGTCGCTTTCGTTACAAGTGTTAATTAATTTTTTGCTTTCGCTTGATTATGCGTACCGCGGGATGCACATGCTTGGTAATAATGAGTATTTTTGAATAATTATGCGTATATGACGCAGGACGCACATCTAGAATTATTGCTGGATATGCTTTTGTATAAAGTGCATTAATCTCCATATCTTAGTTGTTCGATTGTTATGACTGAATTGTGCATGAAAAGGTGAACACAACGAACATGTCTTATCAAATCACGACACTTCTATCTTTGCCTGGTTAGCCCCGTTGGTAGAGTAGGCGCTATCATTTTGTGGATTGACTGACTGCCAGGTTCTAAGACAGCCGGCCACACTTTCTTTTTTATTTTGGTATTTTTTAGGTACAGAATGTAACAAAACTTCACGAGATAAAGTTAAAGGCGTACATCACTTATAATTACTGTGAAATTAAACTTTTGAACATTTTCTTGATAACAAAATCAACATAAGAATGCAACTTTCATGCGAGAAAGGTACATATCAATACACATAAAAAATCTCTGAGAATTTCAAAGCGCGAAGTCCCGATCTACATATTTTATCTGATACATGTCCTAAGATCTTAAAGATATACATATTTTATCATCCATGTCCTAAGATCTTTAAGGTAGTGAATGAAGTAAAAGATATTTGCAAGCTTGGCTGTAAAACATCTTCTCAAATCGACTAAGGTTTTTCTGTGACTGACAGGGGTTTTCGAAGCCTAGGGAACACCATAATTGAACCTAGACAAAGCAGGGCCAACCAGTAAGAGAAGGGCTCAAGACATCGAGATGAAATTATATGCCGTGTGGTCTCAAAGCATTATTCAAGAAATTTCCATATCACTCAGTGTCACAGTCATCTCCGTCTTCGAATAAAAACATTAATTCAATATTCAACTTCAACAGTATTCTGAGAACTTTAACAATAATTTGATTCTCATATTCATGACTTTTATGGTCACAAATAAGACTAATGTTCATCTTGTCACAGAAGTCACAAGAACCTTTTGTCAATCCAAATATGGGTCTATCATGATAGACGTTCAGCAAACTATTGCAAAAGAGCCGGCTTATCCTCCTAGTAAGTTAGACAACAGGAAGAAATGAACAATCTCTTCCATCAAAGTTGCAGGAGTTTTAAAAAATAAAAATGTAAACTAACCTAAACGTTAAGCATGTTAAGTTATAAATCAATGCATTATTATAAACAAAAAATAAACTGTCTGCGATGAAAAAAACAGTATACTTGTGATGAAAGTCCCAGTATGTCCCACCAACATTTTATCACAAGTATACCAGTTTTTATCGAAGGAGACAGTTTTATTTTATTTTGATTATACACAGGTAACGGCACTGGAATCATTTCCGTTAATTTTATAACAAACAGCAAGAGTATACTGTCATCATTATCTTACTTATTGAGTACTTGTTCATCTGTGGTGACTTTCAGAATACTGATATAAACACACTGACTGACCAACTTGTTAGCATCTTTCATTAATCTACAACAAAAGAAAAGGAAATTGTTAAACAGAATACAAAAACTTTCACAGCTTACAATAAATTGGAAAAAACATCAGAAACACGAATTTTGATTATATTATTTCTGTTGGCATTTGCAGCTATGTTACAGGATTTGATAACAAATCCTCCAATAGTATGTTTACACATCTACAAACGATTTCATCAAAATAATGGTGCGCAATTAAAAACCTTTGCATGAATACATTTTAGTATTATCTTTTAACAGACTCAGGTACAGTTTTGTGTAAACATCAAAGACAGCAAATTTCAGACTTTAAAAATTGTGAAGTTCAGTTGCTGTCTAATCTACTAATGTCTAATCTAATCTGCTGCTATCTAATATACAAATCTGAAAATGTCCATCTGTGTATATGTTCGTAAGTTTGAACGCGCAAAGCGCAGAAAAATAAAGGATGGTCAGGGTGTGGATGTGCTTGCACAGGCGGGAGCGCACAAAAGGTCAAGTTTGGGTTCAAAGACGAGGCGGGCAAAGTGAAGGATACAGAGGTAGTATACAATACAATGGCAGCACGAGAATGGATTTGCTAAAGGCCGATACAGAGCCACTGTACAAGACGTCTTCTAACACTACGATCAGCTGTTGTAACTTACGCAGTAATTCTCTCAGCCTCCTGTACACCCTTGACACAACCAGTCTTTCCAAGTAGTGGATTCAATGCTTTCAACAACATTTTAGGATCAACAGGTGCCTGGAAATACGGAAATAATCATGAAGCAACAGTTATGCAATAGAAAGTTGAAGGTTGGAGCACTCTATGAAAATTGGTTACAATATCAGATTTTGAGTTTCTACATTTTGCATTTCATTTGGTTCCCCAGAAATAACCAACCCCATTGCAATACTAGTTAGTCACAAGCCAAATTTTAGAAAAAGCAATTGACTCTACTGGTTCATTTTGTATGAAAAGGGTTGGAAAATCTTCAGCTAATTGTAGACCAACTAATCACCAAGAGATTGTGCATACAATGAGGACTTGCAACCAAGCAGGGTCTAATACAATTCAGATGAATTATAAGAGTTGTAGAATATTAATTTACACAATAGAAGTGTTCCATAGATTGCAATATAATTTGAAAATGCAATTTATTATGTATTCTGGAAAAAGAGTGCACCATGGATAATCAAACTTTTGCAATAGAATAAATCTTCTGTTTACCATTTTATTGTCAAAAGGGAAGCTGTAACCAGAACTCAGAATATCACTTCATTCTTCAACAGGGGTCCTATGAAAATGAACAAGAAAGTTAGTTATTGTGCAACAGAATTTACCATTTGTTCCTACGCTCAATTGTAAGAATGTGTTCTTAGTGAACGGTTTTGAAATGCTTACTGTCCAATAATTCATTAAGCTTGCACCGAGCTTAAAAAATGTCTGGAGAATATGAAGTTTTTAAAATTTTGTTTAGCAACAAGTCTAGCCGATTTTATTGGTTCTCAATACATTAATGCACAAGTGCGTTAACAGTTCCAATAACTACCATAGTTTAGAGTTTCTTGCTTCAGCAAGAATTTAATTGTTATAAATAATGGAAGCAGCAAGATAATTCAGTTTTCACGATGTGCAACTTTTTCGCTTAATAATGAATTTGTTACACCCAATCCATACCCCATGTAGTTTATGGATTTGGAACCATGTCTTTTGACGATATGTAAGAAACGTTTAGTTTTCAAAACAATTCACCCCACAAGTTTCGGGCATTTTTTATAAAGATGCCGACTATACTTTTTAACCATTTTATTTTTTTTGTGCAATGATCAAATCTGTGCTTTTCACTTTCATCCGGACAAATGCAGACAACTTTATATTGTTTTGAAAACAAAAATAGATTTGCTAAACTGGATGTTTGTTAATTTTCCTACACCTCTGGTTCTACAGAATTAACAACATAGTGCACAACGAATTAAGCACAGATTTGAACATTTTCAATGTTTTATTATCAAAACAGAAACTTGGTAATTTTTAGACGATTGTTTTAAATAGAACAATTCAAAAGTTCTAAAGATTGATCTTCCCCAAGTTTTTAAAATGTTGAGGTGGTACTCTTGAAATGTAAAACAAACTCTTATTTTGAATATACGCTATTTGCTTTCAGAAAAAAATTTAAATTTATGCTCTGCTTTGTCATACTGCATTTTATTTCAAAATGATTGTGAAAATATTATGAATGTTAAAGGCAAACGCGACTTGGAAACATTAAAAATTAATTAAGCCATTGAATTGGTTGAATCTATTGCAAAAATACAAATGAATGTATGCTATTACTGGCCAAAAGTGATAAATATTGAAGACGAATTTCAAACATTTCCCATATCAGTTCCGAATGTTTTTGTCTTTTCAATATTCATTGCAAAAATACTTTAAATCATTCTTAAATTATCTAGCATAATCCACTTCATTTCAAATAGCATGGTTTAATTCATAGGTATTAAAATATAGTCCCCAACAGGGTATTTAAAAATCAGTTTGTGATTAAAAAATGATGATTAGGTGAATTTTTTAATGTTCTGACATACGAAGAAATCAATTCAAATGCATTTAGTTTTCATTGCCAAGCAATATGCCCTTAAAATTTGGCGCAAAACGTTTTCATAGATGTTGGAAAAATAGATGTTTGAATTTCAGAGCATTAATAAAATGCATGTTTTTGTGAATTTATCCCATCAATTTTGACTTAGAATTTTATTTTGACTTAGAATTTTTATTTTCTCAACTGACTTTTTTCAGGTTTGAAATGTGACGTTATAATTTAGGTAATTTCTTACGTATGGTATGCCAGACATAAGTGACATTAATATGAATGCTTAGAAAAATGCATCATTTGTTGTTCCAATGATAGAGTATTGTGCATTATTACAAGTCTAGTTAATCTTAACTGAGCATAATTATTAAAATAGCTATTTTTTTGATCAACCATAAAATAACATACTACAAACAACATTTTTCTTGGTAATTTTAAACTTGATGATGACTCGCGAATTCTAGTTATTCAGCAAAACGTGATTTCTTGGACTGGATAACAGGAATTCCCAAGATTGAAGGTCACAGAGTATGTTATCACTAAATTTTTTATTGTTTTTGAAACAGTTTCAAGTTACTGTTTACTATTGCTTCAAATCAGGTGTGTACGTGTCCTTAGTTGAACACAACTCACTTGCATCTGAGTAAAAAAATCTGAAAAAGAGCGATTTGATAGCTTTGTGTCCAATAAAACCTACACTCCAGCGTAGGTTAGACTTTTTATTGATACAAAGCTCTCAATCACTCGTTACAGAATGTTTTGACTCGAATGCAAGTAAGTTATGTTCAACAAAGAACGTCATGTACACAAAATTTCTAGTTGATTTGCATTTTAACACCAGATTTGGACCAACACAGACAGTAACTTTAAGTTTACGAAAAAGTCATTCAAAATGACAGGTGTTTTAAATTCTTGATATCAGAGTTGTACTTAAAACCTTAAAGCATTCACTTGTCTCGATACTTTGACTGTTAAAATATTGAACATTTTCCTATCTTTGGCATAAGTCGAATATAGCGGTCCCTTGTTTACTTCCTGTTATTCAGTCTTTCAAAACACATTGAATAACGGGAACATACGAGGGACCGCCTATATTCGACATATCTTTTTCACTAACTTATTTTCATTGCATTAAGGAATTTAGCTCTCATTTACATGTGGGTTACTTAGCACAAGTTCAATTTTATTCAATTAACACAATCATCATACGTAATATAAAATTAATCCTAGGTCAGCTTTATTGCAATCTTGATGCGTCTTGAGTTGTTCCAGAGTGGTTAGGCGTGTGTGGTGGAGGCCATTTTGCTTTTTTTCTAGTCCACTTCGAAGGTCAAAGGGACAAACTTTGCATCCGATTATCAGTGGTTAAACATCACACAGGGTGCCTGAAAATAAAAACAAAACAGTCTTTAGACACTAACCAATGTTTTGTTACCAATGACAAACTGTGATAGAAAGTAGGTAAGTCACAAAATACAAACATATTTACTTCTAAAATGAGCTGCGAAAAATATGGCTGCATCACTTACCTTGCCCGCTGCGTAAATGACGTCAATGAACACGTGAGAGGATAACAAAGTGATTTTATTTAAAAAACAAATTTTGATTTAGACATTTTTAAGAACATTTATTCAAATGCTGACTAGAATAAAACATATTTTCACCTGATAATGTTGTTTGAAATGCTGAAATCATGTAATTGTACGAAAATGACGTATGTTAAGTGATCCAAAGAACAAAGTTCCTTTCGATTTCAGTTTAAACATTTGACAAGCGTAGCGCTGTCTGCGTTTTTCCGTATCGCTTCGTGTTTTTCCGTATTCAAAATGTCTGTCCCCATGAGGAACGTTTTGCAAAGAACTTTGGCATGTATTTGCACAAAATTACCGGTTCAAAGCAGAACAGTGGCTGCAATGAGTGTTTTATATGCTCGATCAACGGTGAGTTTAAGCAGAAGCGATCAACACTGGTCAAAATCAAAACACGAAACCAAATCGGCAAAGCCGCAAGCAATTGCAAAAAATTGCAGAAATGCATCAATTCCAACTACATTCTAGAACTTATAGCGATCAAAACCTTGATCGCTTTACTGCTAAATACGTGTACGAAAAAAGGCGGGAAAGCTATACTATCCACCAAAAACACTTGGTAAAAACACAGGTTTACAGGAAGGCCGTGGCTATTCGTACGGGCCCGTACGAATAGCCCACGGACTATTCGTACGGGCCCGTACGAATAGCCTCAGGA
>JAOXYC010070006.1:0-14445 GCA_028565715.1 Phoronis pallida
CATCATCATCCCAATCATCATCACCATCACAATCATCATAATCATCACCATCACATTGCCTTTTAGAGCATAGTGCGACAATGAAAGAGAATACATCAAACTTAGGCACGACACAGTGTGATCAGTTTAAAAGTTTATTGCTTTATTAGCAGCAACTTGAACATTCTAAGAACAAAAAGTTTAATCATTACTATTTTGTTTTTGTTATCAGAGACAGCATTCTGTACTTACCTTGATAACACTTTCCACTTGTTTCACAATGTGTTGAATATGCCGCAGTTGAATATTTGGTCTGAGTATAGTAGCAAGATCCTTCATGAATAGATCGTCTTCTGGGGTACCAGTTGTGGGTGTCTGCGTCTCTAGAAGTCTCATCAGTGTTTGAGTTTCATCGACGTCGTCAGTGGCTGAGAATATGTACCTGTAAATAAATCGCCGAAGCAATTTTGCAACGGAAGAGAGATCCATGCTCGATGTCGTCAACTGCGACTGCACGTCCTCAAGTGCTGTTTCGTCCATAACTTCACAGAACTTGTCGTTCAGTTTATATTCAGCGTTATGAGACATCATGTCTTCTAGTGTATCATAGAATGAGCATATATGGCTGAAGTTTAGTCTTGTCTGCGGCATCAGTTCGATAGGAAACTTGCTACCCATTGCTTTGTACGATTCATTCGCAAATGTCAGAATGGACGTTGTATCACCGCTTCCTTGCTGCCAAGAGTCTCTAGGTGTTCTTTGCCACAGCTTAATGATATTATCTAAATGTATCTTCAGTGCCTTTGTATAACTTGGAGTGTCTTCATTGATTTGTCTAAGCTGTGTGACTGCAGTCTCTGGTAGGGGCTGTTGTTTAATGACTGATTTGAAGTACGTCACATCACTTGATGTGGTTGGTAATTCATACGCGAATGCAAACATGGGGAAGTTGTCATCAAGTTGGAGGTGTGCTTTCCCGAATACATATAGTTTAGACAACCTCATTTCAATTGTTGTGAAGTCAAACTGTATGTCATATCCCATTCCGTAAGAAGTGTTAAACTGAGACCAACCCAACAATTCTTCCCTCCATTCCTCAGCCCATTTGCATTGAATAATTTGCCTTGTTGATGCCTCGTGGATCGGAACAATGGGTATCGCAGCCGCTTTCAAATCACGGAGCAAAAAGCTTAAAGCCAGACAATTTCCAGATGCTGCAATTTCCAGAACCTTTTCTAGAAAGTCATTCTGGATATCTGAAAGGACTTTGATGATTTTGAAAATCAAAGATTTCTTGTTGAAGACAACACATTCGAGAAATGATGATTCCTCCTGCAGTTCAGGTATTTCGCGCAGTGTGACATCCTTTTTGATGAATACTTTGTGATATTTTCGGAGTTGGCTCCATGCTTGAAAGAATTGAGTCATGACTGTATTTGCCTTGTCTTTGTCTTTCTTGTCCTTGTTCATTCCCGAAATAACATCCGAAACTGTTTTACTGGAATCTTTTCGAGGGATATGATGGCTCAACCAACTAGTCACCAATCTTTGCCACTTGACGAGTGGTTTTAAATGGCTCAGGACTGAAAGAATTTCACCCGAATTGAAGAATAACCCAAGAAAAGGGTACTGTTGCTCCAAACCTCTCAATCTATACTCGCTGTTAAGGAGACTTGTTGATTTGACTGGTGTTATTCTAAATAACAACGACAGAACTTCAGTAACATGGTCTTGCTGAATATCATTTAACTCAACAATTTGTGATTCAACAGAAACTGCCTCAAAGATTGTCTGTTGCATAACATTTCTAATTATCTGGTGCCGTCGAGGGATATGTTCATCTAAGATGTTCGTAAAGAACGTTTCCCATTCTTTCTTTTCGTCAGCAGAAGAAAAGCTGCAATTCTTGTTGTTGATAAACTGTTGAAGATGTTGAAGCAACCCATGTAGAAGGCAGCAAATCTGATGTGGAGGCAAGGCCAGTAAATTTTCTAAACGACTCCACGTCTTATTCAGTTCTGCAACAAGCAGTTCAAGTGTTTTCTCATGATGTGAATCTTCCTCACCAGCAATAATTCCTGCTAACCTATGGTTCAGCAATGCAGATCCAGAGACAATGGACATGTTCAAAAGCATTCTCAACAGCATAAAAGAGAACCGTGTCATATGATCTGGACATTCAGACATCTGTACATTACGATATAATCCTTTAAGAGGAGATGACATGACATTGTGACCAACTGCAACATGGCTTGCACTTGGGACATTGCTAGGAACACCTGTTTTACAAATAGGACACACAGATGAGGTGGTTGCAACTTTATGGAGGCAGACGCATTCATATGTAGGGATACTGTTTGTCGCCTGGACACGTTCTACGTTACCAAATAGTGATGGAATATACATGTCTCTTAACAGCCTCGGGTGAAGTAGTGCTTTAGCGAACAAAGACGTCTTGTCATCACTGTAGTCCAACTCAACACCATGAGACACTGTCATGCACATGAGACGGACCATGACTGACGCTTTCTGGACAGCATGGACGGCACTTCCTGGTGATATGTTCAGTAACGGCAACTCGAATTTAGCTCCTAAAGTCAGGCAATTTACGAGTTTCTCAAAAAAAGTGGGGAAAGTGCAATCTTTCACCTTTAATGAAATGAATTTTCCAGCCTCTATTTCACTGTCCTTTAATGCTCGGTGACCATAAACTAAGTACAGATTATCAGCAATAACGGACAGAAGGGCATATCTCTTATCGGCTGACGTGATTGCCCTGTTGATAAAATCTGACATGGGATTACTCGTTGTTTCGCTTCCATCGAGGAGACTCTTAAATGCCTTAACGGCATCTTGGTATTCAGGAACCATGGAAAATAACTTAAATCCGACTGGATTCATCTGCTGGTTTTCAGTCCATTCGATTTGTTTTAGTGCCGGCATCTCACGAGAGTTTTCATTACAAAAGTAAACCAGACGTTGGAAACTCGAAGTTTCGTGTAACAGAGCTTTGAATAAAAAGAGACGAACATTCTTCTTTTGAGTATTTATCATGAAGCCTGTGGGCGGCACTTCAACCAAAGTTGAAAGTTCATGTAAGAAATTGTGAGATTCGACGGGTGAAATTGCGACTTGACGGTGGGTTTGATGATGAGCAAACCTCCGTAGAAACGCCTTTAAAAACGCCACAGATGCCACGAGTCTCAAAGATATCGAAGCACCAGCAAGGTATGTACAGGCTGCTTGAGCGTCTCGCATTACGGACAAATCATCTGCACGCACATTTTTGATTTTGTTTTGGAAAAGGCTTTCCATTACGTCACACGTTAGTAATGCTACTGAAGTTCCTGCTCCAATGGAAGAACTGCGAATGATATCTTCAAGCGTCCTCAGGTGTGGATGTTCATCTAGACAATCTTCTCCATTAAGGAGACTGGTCAGAAATTCACTGAAATCTGTAGGCATTAGACAGCTGATCAGACTGCCAAAGTAATGCAAGCGTTTGTCGATGACCTTTCCTTCAAGAATCTTTGTCAAAAACACCGTAACAGTATCACCTGTATCATGTGGTGAAGAAATGCACCTGTTCAAATAAAGGCACACGAACTTTTGCACCTCCAACAAAGGTGCCCTGTTTTCTTTCACAAGCTTGTCAGTTGTACAAAAGACACTTTCAGCAAAGCTGTGTTCTTCGTCCAAGGCGAAATGGGCGATATTCGTTATATCATCCCCATTTAGTTCGTACGGAATATGTAAACACATGACAAAGTCGAGGCAGATGCGCAATAAGTACAAAGATTCCGGTTCACAGCTTACTTTGCTAGCCACAGACAAAAGTAGATTCACCTTGTACTGCCAGTTGTGAACTCCGTTACAAGCAAGTAAAACGTCTCTTGTTGGATACATTGCTTTGCAGATATTGTCAACAAGCCATTTAGAAGACAAGACGGGTGTTTCTCTATCGCTTTCGTCTACTGCTTCATACTGGTTGATATCATTTAGCAAGTCAGACATCAGACTACCATTGACCTCCATTAAAACGGAAACCAAACGTAAGACGTCTTGTACAACTTCCTGCCGTATCCAGTAATTTGTTACGTGCTGAATAGTGTGCCTTGTGGGCTCGTGAGAACTATTTGGCTGCTCAATATTAGTTGCCCATCTTGCAACTGTTATTCTAACTTTCCTGTCTAACAATAAATGGTGTTCGCTCGTGACAATGTCAAAGAAATCACCAATAAATTCTTTGCAACCGTATCCAACCAGGTTCTCTGTAAAGGTGGGTAGACATTTGAAAAACACGCCCGTGAAATCCGATTGTTGGGATTCATATATCGATGGCAGTAGTTCACAATCATCTCCGAGATTTCCATCGTCTTCCAAACTCAAATGGTAACGTTGACAAAATATCTCTTTTAGTTCGTGCATTTTATCAACAAAGAGTTTGCTGAATGGAAACGATAGATCGAGACGAACACCATCAACTTCATAAAACTCAACTTCTCGCTGCGGCGGGAGATCATCAACAGAGAAAAGGTGGGGATTTAGAAAAATTTGTCCCCAAAGTTTCGGGTTCTCCCAGAAACTTTCCCACGCAAAAAACTCTTCTATTTTACAAATGATCAGCGTCAGAGGTTCGCGAATCGCCTCGCTCAATCTGTTAACGAAGGCATCGAGAATAGTTGACGAGTTAAAAAGTGCGTGAATGTCGCAGGCCAGTTTCGTTTGCCAACTATTTTGTGAGAACATATCCTCAATACCTCGTTCATTTCCATGGTATTCAGACATCCAAATACAAATTCGCTGAGCAATCAGATCTATCAAACCTGTGTTTCGAATGTTTGCTGTTAACTTCGCTAGGCTCTCTGTTGAACGAGGTGACTTTGAATAGTTGATGCGTGAGAACGCCCAAAGCATATTATCAACAATGCTCTGATTGGTGTTAAAAAGTGTCTTGTCCTTCACAATGGCAGCAATATCTTTCCCAAGAAATGTTGGGATGTCTGTCATTGGCTCATTCAAACAATCTATGTGAACAAGTTGCCATCCACTAAGAAAGCTGAATTGCCATCCGTCAACTTGTTCTCTGTCAAGGTGGACAATGATGATAACGTGCTTTTTACCTGTGTTCATCAGTTTGTAGTCGGCTCGACATTTTTCAATGATGAATTTAGCTAACAACATGTGTTTCCTATCAAAGGATGGTTTACACTGGAGAACTAGCATGTCGTCATTGCTGTCAGCCCAATACTTACTGATGACGGAAGTCAGTTGTTTTTCTGATGTGAACGAACTCAGCTTCTCTACTTGACAGGACAGAACAGACCTCATGGAATCTTCAACTTGAAACCTGACTGCTGATCGTGTATGAATTACTGCTTGCATCCCAATCTCATCCATATCGTGTTTGTTTTCAAGAGCATATTCTATGAAAACACGAAGTCCTCTATGAATAGGAAGCCTGAAGTAGTGCTCGTACCAGAACTTTAACTGTTCTTTATCGTCACTGGCAAGCTCTGATTGTGTTGCTCGTAACATTCCGTCAGGCGTGAACAACCACATCAGTTCCTTCTTGCACTCTTCTATGACTCTCAGTCGTGTTTCTTTATTTGTACCACCGATCTCAATTTGTTGCCATACATGTAGTACAAGACACGGTAGCATATCGCCATATTTTCCTGTGATAGCACTGGTAGTTTTACATGTTGAAGTCATACCTGGAACTTCTGTTATTTTCTCTACCCATTCTTTCATTACCCTTATGGCAGCATTTTGATGGTCAGAAAGAAAGTCAAAGTTGAGGAATTGCTTCTCAAACCTATTCAGAAACGGTGGATCTGAATAGTCAACTTTATTACAATCCACCAAGACTATGCATTTAAAGTCGTCATTCACATAACAGAGGGGGTTGCTGTAGGGGCCAAGTGCAACTCTGCACGTTTTGCCAAAAGGGTGGACAGAATAGTTTTGATTTAGCATATCATAAAGGCTCCCATGGATGCTGTCTAAGTCTTTGAGTACAAGGATGACCCCTCGCTCCATACACAAGATAATCTTGCTCAATATCCTGTAGTTGTAGTCTTCAGACAAATCATCTTTGAAGTTACTTCCAAAGATGACCTCGTGTTGCCGATTTTTCAAATCGACAAAACTTTCCAATAGAGGGAGCGCCGAATTATCGCGAGTAATAAGCATGAGATTTCGAGCAGACTTGTCCTTTAGGTTGTCTTGTACAAGCTGTTTAATCGGAATGTGTTGTTCACATTTTACCAAAGGATCAACGGAAGCAAGGAACTTGTTCACAATGTCCATGGTTTGTTGTTTGTAAGTTGAACCGCCAAAATTGCGAAGCAATCCTTCCTTTAAAACATCGACACCAATCTTGCTAGATGATTTGTCACAAAGGTACTTTATCAGAGAGTAATAATCTCTCAAACCGTGAAAATTACCATGAGCTTCACCTTCCATGTATTCAAAGTACGCCTTCGAAATTGCTTTCAGAAAATTCTTGTTATCTTCAAACATCTGACGTGTTGATAGCGATTTTGCTGTCTGATAAAGCTCTGAACTATCGGGTTCTGGTCGTGACAGATGGATCGCCCTATTCATCTTAGCTGCGTCTAAAGCCCAGTTTGATATTCCAACGACAGCGACATCTATAGGACTACCGTCCACATTTTCCAAGAGACTGTGCAATACCTTAAGAGGGTTACAAGATGACTGTTCAGCTAATCCTATTTCATCAAGCAAGACAACAACAAGAAAGTCATCTTCTCTGTTTTTTTGTTTATATCGCTGGGCTTTGTCAAATACCTTGATTATCCCTTCCGACGTGGATGACTCTGACCCTTGGAACGAGATCGTGAATAGCTGAGGTAACAATTTGAAAAATGCGTCAGAGGAATCCGGTCCACGTAGGTTTCTACGTATTAACTGCATTGACAATGACTTACTGCAACCTGGTTTACCCACCACAAAGACTGGAATTTTGTTCAATATGCACACAAGGATGACGAAAACGTTTTCTCGTAAAGCCGTGTTTTTAGCTGTTTTGTCGGGAAGTTCCATTCTGTTCAAGAGATCGTCTTGTTCTTGATTCACCTTTTCTCGTAAAGCCTGTCCACTGAACTGTAACCCATGTTTTTTCATACTCGCTGCCACTGTGTTATAGTAGTGGTAGCGCGTTTCGGTTGTTGCTAAACGAGAACAGTAGCAGTGAGTGAGCGATAAGACGAGGGCATGTATATTCACGTCTTTACCAATTGTATCCGAGGCCCCAATTTCTGATTTCTTCTTTAAATAATAATTTTTGAACCAAATGAAAAGTGAGATACAACGCCTCACATCTCGTAGGCTGACACACCAGGCGTTCTTTTCATAACTTCTCAGGAAGTGTTGTGAAACAGATAATAAGTCAATAACCACTTCGTCGTTGTTAGGAAATATGTCTTTGACCATTCTTGCTATGTATGCCTTCTCATCAGCTTCGCCAAGAGAACCGAAGTCCCACACGTAGTCAAGCATTGACTCCGGTAGTTGATGCACCCTGTAGACTAGCTTGGAGCGAGTGTCTTTCTTGAATTTTCCTTGAATGCCTGAAGTAGTGATTTTATCATCACTTCGAATTCTGTATGGATTACACGCTGCAAGAAACACAACGTTTGCAGCGATAACATTTCCGTTATAGGTATGATGGCAAATGATTTCACTAATGAGCCCAAGGTAGTCACACGTGTTTATTTCGTCCATGAAAAACCAAAACTGCTCGGCTTGATTGGCGTTTGCAAGATTGTTCACCCTCTCAACCTTCTGAATGATAGTGCGCTCGTCTATTCCCGAGTGCATGTGAAACACTTCAAGATTGGAGCCTGTTGTTTTTGCTAAGTACGATATCAAGCTTGTTTTTCCACACCCAGTCTCGCCCATGATCAGAACAGGAACACCTGCTTTGATTCTTAGAAAAATAAGAACCATTTTCAAAAGATTGTCAGGAGTTAATGCATACTCCTTTGGTAAGTTTGGTTGCAAATACGAGCCTGCTCTGACAATATTTTCCAACTCAACTTGAAGCTTTGTCTGATTTAAATCTGAGAAGTCAGGTAGTTCACGTTTCAGTTGATTGTGAATCAAGTCATAAAGTGGTTTTGGGATTCTTTTGACATCTTTGTACATTGGTGAAATCCTATTAATATCTTGGGATTGAAATATCACGAGGAGATGGTTGTTGTCTTCCCAGTGAATCATTTCACCTACTCTCTCTACCATTGCACTTGAAATGTCTACAAGTGAACCAGGTAATTCACACTTTCCTTCTACGTCACTATAGGCATGTACAGACCTCATTGCAAATGCTGAAAATGCATCAACCATTTCTTTCAAGAGAGTGGTTTTTACGGAATTGTTGTCACCCACCATTATTGCCAGAACATCTGTGTTGAAGAAGTGGCTTGATGATAACTTTCTCAACTGATCTGCAAGGACTTGGATGAACACATTAACTACTGTAAATGACATGTGTTTGATGCCTTTGTAATGCTGTTGGAGTAAAACACGGCACCTGTCAGCAGACAGTGGTACTCTGTTGTCAAAGTCAATGTCGGTGGCGTCCAGAGTATTCTCATCCAGGGCACTTAGGTAGTGACATACAACTTGTACAGGACTGCGCACATCTTGTGGAACAACATAGTTACTAAAGTTTTCCCAAATAACGGTCTGACGTTTGAAAGAAAGACATGTAGGTAGGGAGTTTTGAAGGCATTGTTTCAGACTATTTGCTATTTCAATGCATACATGGGTTGTTGGCAGTACATACACCAAGGTTCCAGATGTCACGATACCAAGGACAACAAGTTCAAATATAAATGCGTCAAGCTGGTACGGGTCGTCCACCTCACCTAGGTCCAAGTGCAGAAGGGACTTTGCGTTTGCTTTCGTAAACTGTAATTTACGGACTATTTTCGATTTATCAAAGGGACCATTGATCGGGAAGTGCACTCTTTTTCTATCCTCTCCTCCTGCTTGTTTGGTTACCAATTCCGTTTTACCAAGTCCAGACACCGGGGATGTTATGGTCCAGACTTTCATACAGTGTTTCTGGGTGCACGTTTCTACTTCACTTCGTAACAAAGGTTTGGTAAAGCAGGGTTCCCGAAGAATCTGGTCGAAAAAGGAATTCGACATTCTCCTTTTGCAAATTATTGAGAGGAACAGCTCTGGTTGTCCGTAAAGCTCGGTACTCTCATAGCATTCCTCGATCCTGTGTGCTAGCTTATTCTGAAGAACATTAGGTAAGCACTCGATATTGACCAAGCAGTACAAATCTCGCGCCTGATTTGAATAGCAGCAACGGGATATCAATAAATCTATCTGATCCCATTGAGTGCTTGATGTGCAGAACAGTATCTGGGGTGCTCGTGGAAAACGCCCTGTTAATGTACCATACAGTTTTAGAATAGTTGGAACAGCCGACATCATTCCATCCTTTAGTTCTACAATAATCGGTCTACCAAATTCAACTTGATCTTTTAAACAATCGTCTTGATCACTCAATTGCAACTGAACCTCAGCAATCGGCAGCGACAGACAGTAATCGTGAATTTGTTTACCGACAAAGATCAGTTTCGTTCTTGCATCTGCCTTTCTTCGGTCACAACCTGTGGTTATAACATCAGTGTTATACTCAACATCTGGGTTAATGAACTTCAGGATAGGAATGGCAAGCTCAGCGGCTTCTCCTCGGTCGAAGAAGTCGAACAATGAGCACAGTTGATCTGAGTAAATATAGTTTAGAAGTTGATAATCTCGTCGTGCTTGATTTAGATTGGATTCCCATGTTTCCAGCTCGTCACTCAGTTTATCTAAGATGTTTGATAGATCAGTCTTTTTTTTGTCCCGCAAGCAGTATTCTCTAAAGTCAAAATGCCCAGATCGGTGAAGCTCAGTGATTTTCTGCTTTATAGTCAGCAGATCATCATACAGTTTAGTGAACGCTATTAAGGCATTTTTTACCACCCTATCGGTTTCGTCATTTTCTAAGCGACCTCTTTCACTGCTAATTAGAAGAAGAGATCTGTTCTTGTAATCAGAAAGCTCTTGCAAAGAATAAACTTTGCGTCCGTCATTTGCAGGAAAGGAAACTTCAACGTGGCATTGGCCAGCCTTGATGACGAAATCAAAACTTCCGTTTTTGATAATACCTTGAACTATCTCTTTTGTCATTTCACCTCTTTTGGCAACACTTGCATGAAGTTGCTTGATTTCATGCAAAGTTTCTTTGCAGTTATGAATCATTGCAGCAATATTTACTGGCGATTTATTACAGGAAGTAACAAATAATTCAATGAAACGAGAACCAGATATGTTTGTTTCTTGATTGGCACAAATAAGTGGATGAAAAAAACGCCTGACGTCAATCAATTGGGGGATTTGTGCAGCCATATCAAGTAATTCTGCATGTTCTTCAACAGCGTCCATGAGGTAGCGGAAATCTTCATCTCTGTTTTGTTCAAGGAATTCTACGAGATTGGTCGATTCAACGCATTCAGCCAAAACCTGCTTCATTCTGTCGTTTTTAACGTTTTTCAGGATATTGACGTATTTACTTAGCTGGTGAAGTGTTATTTTGTTCTCAGGAACAAAACCAAGGAACAATTCGGAGGCCAGACGGAAATCGTCGGTTTCCGAAATATCCAAGTGATGGAGTTCAAAAACCTTTTTCATGATCTTAGATAGGTTTTCAAATTCGTTTCTATACCTTCGATAGGCATAAAAGTTGGTCAGTACAGTTTTTGACTCTTTGTGAAACTTGAGTTGACAATGGTCTTGAAGAACGTTAATTTCTGCTTTAATGTCTTCACATTCGGAAAACAAATGCATACCTTGGGAAAGGCTTAAGTTGCACTCTGCAGACAAGTTTTTGACAACAGTCATGAAATCACCATAAACCGTTGTTGACAGCTGCGCTAAAGCGTCGCGTACAGAAAGAGGTTCCTGGCTTGACAAGTCAGCAGTACTATCTGGTCCTTCATTGGTCAGCGTGTTAACAAAACACGGCTCTAAGCGTGACGAGTCAGCAGAGGTATCTGGCCCTTCATCTCGTCTTTCATTGGCCAGCGTGTTGGCATCATACGGCTCCGATTTTGACCAGTCACCGGTGTTATCTTGTCCTTCATTGGTCAGCGTGTTTGCATCACACGGGTCTGAGATAAATGAAGCAGCAGTGTTAAATGGTCTTTCAGTGGTCAGCGTATCGGCATCACACGGTTCTGAGTTTGACGGGTCAGTAGTGCTATCTTGATTTTCACTGGTGAGTGTGTTGACGTCACACGGCTCTGAGTTCGATGAGTCAAATCTGCTGTCTTGTCCTTCATTTAACATGCTCTTTTTTAATGAATCACGACACAGATTCAGAAAAATTTTACTTTTTTCTGCCGTCTTCAAACGCACAAGTTGCTGTTGTATTTCTATAAATTGTTTTAAAAAGCAGCGTTCTTCCAAGATTTTGGCAACCGTATACTCACTTTTGCAATTTTCAGAAACCATGCGTTGAATTGATTCCAATCGGTTGGAAAACGCCTCCAAGTCTTGAGAATGGCAATGAGATAAACATGTCACGTTTATATCATGCAGCAGTGTAACTATGCTTCGAATTTCTTCTATCTTCCTGTGGTCATTCCTCAAACGCTGGCCTATATCTGAATTCTTGCCCACATAATTCAAAATCTTTATGCTTTTTTCTGTTTTAAAGATTTCAAAAAGCTGAGAAAAATCACCAACGGTCATGGCTTGGTCATGTAAGGTTTCTTGAATCGTAATTAAGACATCTTTAACATGTTTGACGTGTGGGTGTTTTTTCAGCGTACCTGACAAGTACCCATTCGACGATAAAACCAAATACCAAAACTTACTCTTCCCCAGTATTTCTCTCACTTGCTCATGGTAGCGTGGATCGGTGATGGATGTCGCTTCTGACACTTTCAGTTGGTCAACAACTGTTTCGAGCGGTATGAGAAGCAATCTGAAACGAACCAAAATGGAATGTAAGAGCCAGCATTTTAAAACCTTATTCGAACTTTAATGTGTTTAAGTTCCTAGTGCTTATTTGAGAAATCTAGTAGGCCTATTCAATTTCATCTCAGGAGATATTTTAAACGCTATTCAAAAAGTATGGCATATTATGTTTAGCTGCGTAGAATGTTCACAATTCAAAAATGTAAGTAAAAGAAGTTAATGTATCATTGGTCTTGTGTTGAAAACATAAAGGCAGTTTGATAAAATTCTTCTAAAAATTATGAAACTGTTCAGAGAGAGGTGAGTTTAAGTGATTACTGAAATCAAATACTGCTTATTGTGACATCTTAAAAATGTGTGTATGTCTTGATTTTTATGTTATCAATAAGTGGTGGATGTTTCACAACTGTATGCTTAAGTCGGGAAAAGTCGAGCTTGTTCAAGGCAATGGGGTGTACATGTGCACAGGGTTTGCACGTGCGAAGCTCGCGCACATCTCGCACGGGCAAGAGAGCGCGAAGCGCGGGAAAGTCGGTCAAACTTGAAGTGGGTCAAGGTAACGGAGTGTGCATGTGCAAGGGGTGTACACGTGCGAAGCACGCGCACACTCTGCAGCGAAGCGCGGGTCACACATCTAGTAATTTCATAAATGTAGGCTAAGTCTAAACTAAGGAGCATTGAAACGGTGATACTATTGCAAAACGTGGCCGTCAATTTTGAAAGACATGACATTCACATATATTATTCGATCTTCATGAAACTTTCACCACAGGATGATAACATTATATACCAATACAAAAGAATAATTTTGGTTGTTCTGTATTTTAACCTACATTTTGGGACAGTTTTGATGCCAATTCAAACAAAACTGCAATTTTTGTTGTTTGACCCTCTCATATTCAAAATGCCAAAATTCACTTATTTTTTATCAGAATGACTTCAAAACATCTTCCTTAGATTTGCAAATAGCGAACAATCATAAAAATTGTCAATTTTTGGTCACAGTAATAAAACTATCGATGTATTGAAATCAATACGCCATACTTTTGGGGCAGTTTGTATACGTTTTGGTTGTACGTAAAACTAACACGCAAAGTTATTTAAGTTGAATTCAACATCGCGTTAACAAAGTATGTTCTTCTTGTGAGGTGTTAAAAAAAACGCTGATTGTGTTTTTAAAGTATCAAACCACAAAGTTTGGAAGGTTTCTCATGACCAAAAAGGTAACTCACTTTGAAGATACGTCAAGTTCTTGTTTTTCCAGAATGTACTCTTCTATGACGTCAATGTGTGCAGGACATATGGTTCGTAGATGCTTTTCAAACTGTTGTTGTATGGTTCCCTCCTTGTGTTCCATTTCTGTTGATTCTTCTAAAAGTGTCTTCACACCAAACGAGTCGACTTCTTCTTTAACCATGAATTCAAGCGATTCTTTGAGATTGCCGTTTTTGCTAACAAAAAACAAGTATGTCTCATACATCTGCTCCAATTTGTCGGCGACTGAACACGACGAGTTTTTAATAAATTTCAGTTTATTTTGAAACCATTTTTTAAGGGAATTCAAAATAAAGCCTCGAGTTTCTTGGTGGTCAGTGATGGTTGAACGGGATAGCACCATGGACAAAGTCTCTTTGTCTGAGAATAGATTACTGTCTAAAAGTAACTCATTCAGAGCTTCACGTTCAGATTCCCAAGAAACCCAATCACTTTTACTACAAGTATCGTTAACTTGCTTTCGTGTTGATTCTTTCAGAGACGCTTTGTCTATTGTTGACTCCAGATGTTTAACGGACTTCCAAACTCTTTGAAGCTCAGTGAACTTGCATTTCTGTTTTACTTCATTTCCAAAGACTTGTTCCACCTGCCTTTTGAACGATAATTGGAAATTTTGTAGCGAATCTTTTGCCCCTTCGTCCCAATGTGCGTCCGTCAATAATGCTCCAACGCGCCAAAGCAGAAAGAACGGTTGCAGTTTTAATACTATGCTGGATAATTGATGGCTTTTGCGACCCAATTGACCAAGAATGTATTTCCACTGGCTGACGAGTTTCTCGATATCTTCGTTTTCTGAAATGTTCTGGCGCTTTAGACAGTTTGTGAACTGCTCGTGTATCTTGCATTCTTGGTTATTGAACTGAGAAGAAGTTAAACGCTTCTTGTTTTCAACGATCATTTTATTCATTTCGATCAATGCGGGTATCGATTCACAGCGATTGTATATCTCTGTCAAAAGTGTCGATTCACTGTCAAGAAGTGCAACATGAAGCAAATGACCAACGGTCCCCTTGAGCACGTGCAGCGTTTCAGTTCTGCCAGGAAAAGACGCGAGCATGTCCATGGCTTCTATTTTCGACAAAAATGGGTAAATATAAAACAGACACTGTTCCCAAGAAACATCGGGCCCAAATGCCTTCTTTAATACGCAAGGTAGGATGCTTATGATGGACAACGCTGTAG
>JAOXYC010071117.1:0-14426 GCA_028565715.1 Phoronis pallida
TTTACCTTAACTGAGTTACGTTGCGTCCGTATCTCACGGACTTCAAGCTGACTACTGATGATGTTGTGGTTGATCAAGTCCGTGAGATACAGACGCAACGTAACTCAGTTAAGGTAAAATTCCAGTATTTGACTCAAATGTACATCATATCTTCAACTCAACTGGATGAATAATAATATTACACGCGGACTTTCCAATAACTTCTGTGCCTCTTTTGTTTTGCACTACAAATAATTCCTAATCATTTTTTGTCAGATAAAAGCTCCGTTAAAGCAAAGTACCCCTGCAAGATTACATAACTACAATTCTAAAGATGTAGTCTAGATAACAGATAACAAGAAGATATGGTTTCTGAGTGAAAGTTTCTATAAAAGTTCAGAGAATTATCTAGCTTAAAAGATATACTTTTTAATTTCTGAAGAGCAAAGTTGTCTAAGGTAATCTAGAATTGTGCATTTTAAAAGATATATTTTGTATTGGAGGAAATAGCAATGAACCCAATATGAGTATCTTTCTTTTGATGAACAGAGCCATAATGGTGACAGTTTGACCTGGTGAGTGTATAGAGTAGGAACTGGGTTCTGGGTGTTTAACGGAGATACAGGTTGCATAAGGACAGAATTGTATTTAATACGTAAAGTAAGGGTGGGTTAATGGGTAAATTAGGTAATACGTGGTAAAATCAAGAAGGAGACGTTGGAACAACATTAAAAGTTACCAGCCATCCACACTTTGACTTGTGACAAGGCTGAAGGGAAAATTGAAAATGTTTGGATAAACAACACAAACAGTGGAAGTATGTACAAGACCACATTTTCAACTTGGGGCATGATATAATGAAGTTGATGACTAATAAGAATGAATAATTACACACCAAATATTCAGTCTTGTTGATGCATTTGGGACTAGAAAAAGTGATGTCTCATATAATTTTTTAAGTCAGCTATGCAATTGTTTACGACCTGTCTAATTTACATGTATTGAATAAAATCCCAGTCTACCACAATTAAAGAAGGGGATATTAGTTAGTGAAACATGAAATGGAAAAATCATACAATAAAATTGCAAACCACCCACTTGAAAAATATTAATTCCTGCCAACCAATATTATCTGTGAAAACCAAAACCAAAAACTGGAACACAAACCTGCTTGGGTCCACAATACCAAACTGTCTGAGAGCTAACATCACAACCTCCCTGGCTGTCGTTTCCTACAACAACACAAACCAAACCATTAGATAAACCAGATATCAAACAGAAAGTTTTCAATTTGTGGCTTACAACACTTTTCCAAAATTGATTTTTAATCAATTTGAAAATGAACACAAAAATGGAAACGTTTCGGTCTATTCAGCAACCATCATCAGGAAGGTATGCACAACCTGATAATGGTTGCTGAATAACCACTGGCAAAACGTCGAGATGGACTTCAACATTTTTGTATTGTTTTTCAAATTTACTAATTGATGTTAAGGCCAAAAACTTAATTAATCAAAATTTCCAACTGACCTTGTGAATGAGGAAGTATCTGCATGTCTGATCCGCCCTGTAGACTTTTAGCACATGTTCCGGGAAGTCGTTGCGGGAGTCATCCACGCCGTAAGCCGCCATGAAAGATTCAGGTGATCCCATGCCCAATAGGGGCGTCGGTGGTGCAGAGGTTGACAGCGACCCGGAGGAATTTTTGCGATGTCCTTTGGTGTAAAGCTCGTTATCGGACTGATTGTGCTGGAGTGAGGAATCACTGTGGGAGAAAAAGTAAGTTTTGGCTAAAATAAGGAAACTGGTGAATTTGTGTTTTTTATTCTAAGTTACTTTCGCTGCATCGGTCCAAATCCGGCGTCACAAGACAAATCAACTAGAAATTTTGTGTAGCAGTCCTTTGTTGAATAGAACCTACTTGCATTTGAGTAAAACATTAAGACCAGGTTTTTATGGGACACAAAGCTCTCAAACCATCCCTTTAAGATTTTTTACTCAGATGCAAGTGAGTTATCTTTAACAAAGGACTCATACACAAAATGTCTAGTTGATGATCTTTTTCTAAGTTACTAATCTGAGTTAATGAAACATATTTAAAAACAAATTTGCATTATTTTCATGACACAACTTTTATAGGTAACACGCTTACCTGCTTATGACTGGTTTAGCTAAAAGGTTCATTTTTGCCAGGGCCTTCTGAAACTTTGTCCTACGACCCAATGTCTTCGCCTTCTCTTTTTTATCATGTTTGCTAATTTTTCCTTGTATCACCGGCGGTACTACGCCCTCATTGCCAGGCATCGGTATGTGTCGACCGTCAAACTCGTCACCAGCAGAAAAACTGGCATGCTTTTTTATACGGATATCAACTTCTGGGGTTTCTAACATGTCATTAAAAGCTGAAACAGAGATAGTATCAATATATTATTAATATCTAACATTTAAATTGTTTAAGACAACATCAATAGTCTTAAACATCAATATTTTTAGATCAAAGAAATCTCATAAGTTATCTTGTTTTCACAACATAAATCAAGTTAAAGCAACAATCTACAAATAAATATCCAATGAATATGGTAGGCCATTTTTCCTTCAACAATGAAAACACAAAAATATGAAAGGATGTATAAAAATTCATTCATTTAATCCTAAGTGCACTGGTCTCCCAGATGGGGAACCAGAGACCTGAACTGTTGAGCTATTGACATTTTCTGTATTGAAACATTCAACAAGACTCACCCAATAAGTTAGACTTGACAGTGATTGATAAATGCGTTGTGCCACGTAGGATTTCTAAAGCTCTGTTGTGTGCGATCTGTTCAAAGTTGTGACCATTCACTTCAAGCACCTGTTAGATATGGAAAAAAAATGGTTCATTTTAGACCTTTAAACGTGATAAGAATTTCTTAAAAATTGAAATTCACTTTAAATGATCATTTAGGTAGAATATACAAGATACGTACTCCTGGGAAAATTCTTATTCATTTCCTTCATAGAGGTTTTAAAATGTACTGTACTGCATAAAAAACAGATATTTTTTATAAATCAATTTTCCCATCCAATTGCATATTATGCTTTATCATTTTTCATAGTTTGTTACATTTTTTGGGACACAATGAAAAGGGTTACCCGCAATTTTGGGGTGGGAAGTCAAATATTTAATTTTAAGATTTTCCAAAATGGCAAGAAAATACAGTTATCATTAATCAACCAAACTAATTCACTGCCCTTACCTGATCACCACGTTTCAACCCAGCTTCATGTGCTTTGGAGCCTCGTTCAACCTTTGAAACAAAGATTCCACAGTTTCGTTCTAACCCTCCAAGCACTGAGAAGTGTAGTATTTCATCCCGAGTACCCCTTGTTAACGTCACTGTGCGTGGACGTGCCTTGGCACCACATGCAATATTTAATAAGCGTAACTGACCATTCATTCTCTGAAAAAGTAAACAATTATACACCTGATACACTTGATTAATATTCTTTTTAACATTTGTTTTTGTATTGTAGTAAAATATGTGAGAAAATAAAAAAAATCACAAAATGAATTTCTTAATTACTGTGCTTAATCTAAGATTCCTTCCGTCTTTATACTTTTTTCCTGAAATGTTGCAAACGTCGGCACGCAATCGAATTTCAAAGCTACGAATCACCACTTTATATGTTGCAAAAATGCTAGCATGAGCCTCAGAATGACAACCACTATTCAAAATATTACAGAGCAAGTTTTCACGAATAAATTTCAAGAAATCTCTTCTTTGTGAGGAACACGTTTCGATTAAAATAGTAAATAAATCATAGTATACTATCAACCTCCTGCCATAAATTTCTTACCTCTTTTTTCAACAGACTCTCAAATTTCTCTAGAAACTCCATCATCTCTGGGTCCGACTCAAAGTCATTAAAGTGATTATTCACCCACAGTAACACAACTCGGGTCACCTGAAAATCATAAATCATGAGTTTGAAAAGACAGAAAATTGGGAACTTGACAGGGAATTGAACCAAGGTCTCCTGCCTATACCAAAAGAATTAATCACGAATATTTACTGGAAACACGCTCGAGTCTAAACTTCAACTAACTGGTAACTGAGATTTGGTTCATGACCTTCAAAATCCAAACCTCAGGGAGCAGAGATTTGACTGAATAGCATTAAAAAACATCAACTATGAACACATTTCAGATTTCTTTAGAACAAAGGTCTAAGCAAAAATTGACAAAATGCTAAACCCAAAAATCGTGAAAATAAATATCCAAGATACAATAAGTTCACAAACATACAGAACAAACAGATTGACACAGAGCCGAAGATATGAAACCAACTATGCTTTGTTTGGTATCTTGTCTACTTCCAATGATTTTATTGTTATTATTTTTATTTTGCTATGCTATACAGTGTACCATATACAAGCCAACTTACCCTATCCTTGAGAGCCGGATCATGGAACCAAGACATTAGTCGACCAGCAACTTCCTGGGGATTATGTAAGAATGTGCGATAAGTGAGTAGAAAGTCCTCGACGTAAGTAGGATCGACCGACGAGTGTTCTTCAACTAAATGTTTGACCAGGCGGCTTGGCTGACCCTTAAAACAAATAATGACTAATAAGATACAACTCAATTGTTTGGTGTGGCCACCTATTTTATAATTTTTACAAACATTTAGTAATTAGGCTTGAGAAATAATGATTGGAGAGTATAAACTTATTTTCAATCATTTACATAATTTGCTATGAATTCATTTACAAGAGCCTCTATGATCCCTCATCAACATACCCTTATAACAATGTGTCCTTGACGACTTCCACCATCTAATACTCTGTGTTCTGTAACCATGACGACTTCACCATCTTCCTCATGTTTCACTGTATTTTCTTCACCCTATTTAACGAATAATTTCATTTCATTTCATTGTACATTGCATAATCTAGTATCATTTTTAAATAACTTGTAGCATCAGTCAGAGTATTACATGAATATTTAAGGAACTGATGTTTGTCTTAGTGGTATTGGGGCATTCAAATGATACAGAAATAAAACTTTAAAATAAAAAAAAAATCATTTTTTTTTTTTTAATTAAGGTGCCTCAAATTCAAAAATGATGGGCCCTGGCGGTGGCCAATACAGTCATGGTGGCCCGCCATGTTTAAACTGATAGTGGAGAACCCTGAAAACCTAGTCTCTCCCACAGCCCCTCTCAAACGATGGTATGTTCTCGTTACGCAATGGTTGGGTATCGATTTGTTGTTTATTACTTCACTCTGCTTAAATACAGTCTCTTATTTTTGGTAATAAAACCCCAGAAGATCCCCCGCGAATGTTTCAGTCCCTCAATCTGAGTTGAAGGGACTAAAGTTCAGTCTACCTGAAAACCCTACACAACAGAAGCCACATACCTGGTGAAGTATTCTATAATAATCTGTTTGAGCAATACACACAAACTGGCAGTCATCACACGTCGTACTCATCACTCCTTTATGATATAGTTTCTCCATCGTTGGCGTGATACCAAAACTGAAACGGAACAAGACAAATCGTTTGAAAAATGAAATTTTGAAAAGATGATTGGGTTAGGTCTACATAATTTTTTTGCATGACCACAAAGATCCTACTTGTACCAGTGATGGTTTTGTGTTTTTGAGACATATTTAACAAAAATTGTTTATTGAAATCAAAGTTTTATCGACCTGTCTAAATAAAGCCTGGATTTGAACGTTTTTTGAAAGTAATGTTTGTATGTTTAAAAACGCCGAGACAGTAATTCTAAACACAGTAATTTTAATAACGGTGTTGAGAATTAAAATCCTAAAGACTTACCTATCGCCCATGTGTAGGTTCTCCAGAGATCCATCTGGTTTATTAATCTCAACATGTCCATTTATAATCACCGACCACGAGTCTAATTCCTCCTCGTCATTCATAACTAAAGTCCCAGCTTTCTCAACGACCGCAAACACCATGACGGCACACAACGACCGTCGTGTTTGCATAGTCATGTTAGCAAATGCGGGTAAATGTTGCATAAATTCCAGCAGTATTTCTATGTCGTCCTCTGTGCGGTCGGCGGGGTCCTTTTCCAGACATTCCCGCACTGTGTCACGTACTGTGAGAGACTGAAATGAAGATCCCATATAAATATTATAAAATATCAAAAACACAGCTCAGCCATTTTATTTAAATAAGTTTGAATAAAATTAAACAAATACCACTTTTAGGATTTGCAGGAGTAAAAACAAATGCCAATTTCGGAGTTAACCATTCAGAAACATTGTTTGCAGTAGTTTATTCTAAAGCTTTTATGGAATAAAATATTAGTTTTGTTTTCTCCTCACAGATGGGGCTGGTAACCAAGCTTTTAGAAGACAGTACATATTTGCACAGATTTCCAGAGTACAATTGGTAAATTGCTGTTGTGTGTCACTATTCAAAGATATTAGCATGAACCATTAGTCGTCTCGTGAGACGAGAACATCAGAACAGATCACAGAGCTGTACTACTAACATGGCCAAACATCAATAGGCTTTCTGGCTATAAAAATCAATACAATCTCATCTTGACTACGAGATGCCTATAGTGCGCACTGGAGATCTCCAATTAAATTATTAAGTTGTATTTGAAGGGTCTAAGCCTCTCTATAGATTTGTTCACATCTTAATTGATAGACAAAACGAACTTTATGCACAACTAATTGGATGCGACCAACTTTTGTAGGTTGATTCTCATAAAAAGAGAAAATTAACTGTGGTGCTCATCTTTCTTAAAACCTTATTCAGAGAAGTGCATGGGTTCATTTGAAATTGACCACTTCATGTGAATTGTGCATGTTTTTACTTGTTACAGGAATTCCAGCGAAACTGTTTCCCGGGAAGTATGGTTTTCATTAATTAATTAGTCAACGAGAGTTCGACAAAAATATTTTTTACCCGGAATGTTTGTCTTTGAGGTTCTGTCAAGTGGAAAATATGGATTTTTTTGATTTATTTTATCAACTAATTTCATGAAAAAATTCCCAAACTAAACGTTTTTTCCGTTTTATTTTGGTTCAACATCTAAATAGATCAAATTGAAACAGGATAGCAAGTTTCATTTAGATCTGGTTCCATGCCTTCATAGACAAATGAAATGAGAATTCCAACCTAAAAAAACTTTCGAACTGATGGATGGGCAACGTGCAAAAATCACTGTTGCGAGATCTCACCTCATTTGATTCTGAATAACCTTCTTCATCATCGGAATCCACCACGCTCTCAACGAGCCCGCTTAAATCTATATCCTGCTCATCTACGGACGACTGCATCATGTCGGATCCTGAATATGCAGAACTCGTGTCGCTGGCACGCGAGTTCCTTTTGAGCGTCTGTTCAGACCGCTGCAACACCGTCTGGACATTCTGCAGTTCTTGAGGGAGCTGCAAAAGAGAAACACTTTAAGTACATAGAAACAAAATAACTGTGGAAGGTGAATTCAGCTGTTTGGGGCTAGCTACTCCAGGCGGGGAGGGGAGTGACTTGCGAAAAGTTTCCAATCAGACCATAGCACCCTGCAAGGCAAATTTCACTTGATAATATAGGCACCCTTCATAATAAGATCCATCCTTGAACTAGAAAAAATAGGATGCAAACTGCTCTTGATCTCTGAACTTGCACACAAGGCAAGAAATATGTATGCAATCTAGTTCATAAGACATCAACAATTTCTATTGGCTACAATAGCATATAATTTGGTACAAGTCAAATAAGTTTGTCTCTCGTATAACTTACGTTATTCAGTCAATGGAAACGCATTGACTGAATAACGCAAATAAACGAGGGACCAACTTATTCGTCTTGTACCTATAATTCTACCTAGAAAATGGTTGTAATTGTATCCTTAGCAAAAAAGTGACTCTCAACCCAAAACAGTATATTTAGAACAAACCTTAATCCTAAACAAATTCTGCATCCTAGCTTTCATCAAACAAAATACAACTGCGTGTTTGATGATGTTTGATATGCGCTACCGCAATCATCACACCATCTAGAGCCTGCATATATTTACATCTTTATCTATATAGCAGACCATCTCCAGTGGGTAATTACATGAGTATTAAACAGCGGCAAAGCTAACATTTACAGTTATCCTATTTATATTAAGCACTTATCAATAAACACTTCTTATTGACCTAAGAAAATAAACACAACTCATATAACAGTTGGCATTTCCCATTGCGAGATAAAAGTCAGAACCAGATATGTTGTGAAAATTTCCCTGCAGCCTTTGCAAGGAATAAAATCATTCGCTCTTTTGATCTTGGAAAATCTTAGTGTTAGTATAGATCATAATAAATTGGCTTTGTCTATATAATTGAATAAATTTCATTGTCAATTTCACTTATATCTGAATTAGAAGAAAAGTCTGACTGTGGTTTGCATCAAGCTAGACAGCTAAGATTGGTCCAAAACAAAATTGATTAAACATTGTGACGACATACCTGGTACCCCGTAAAAGCGAAAAACTGGGGCATGATGAAAAATATCAATGTTCCTTTTCGCTGAACTGACTTATTTCCGTGTAAAATAAAGCGGCTTCAATATTCAAACATGCCTTTCACACCCTTGTTGGTGAACGAATCGCTATAACTAAGCGCTGGCGGAAACTGTGGGTAACAATGCAATAAACGTTATGTGTTTACAACATAAGTCTCATATCAGCCCGCATGAATGATTATACCCACATATAGTCTATGAATGACTTGTGAATCATCCAGACAATTTTAGAATATAACGAGGGAGACCTGCGTAAATTCCATATTATAATTATTTTGTAAAGATTATATAAATAATTTTTTGTTTTCCTTTGAGTGTATCAATGAGGGAAATTGCACCACAACTGAAAAAGTTGCATGTCCTCGTCCAAAAGTCCAATATTCCAAGAAAAGAGTATGTAAATCCAATAACTTAGGCGTGCTTGCACCCTTCGAAACAACCAAATGTTCGATCCAGGCATGAACTGCAATAGGTTGTACTGTCACTATGTATCCAAGAAAGTTCACCAGTCACTACAGTTATGATATGCAAATAAGACGCTTCTGTACAACACCCCAAGCACCTATTTCGACCAGTCAATGCTTATACCCAATTCAGAGAGTAGAAGAAGCATCCAATCCCAATTCATGCGAATGTCTCGGACAGAAATAAGACAACACCTTGCCCCTGTCACACCTGTATGGGCTAATCTATGACAGGTAGCTACTCTATCTCTAACCACCAGTGATAGTTGACTATAGGTGACTAACATCTGCCACGGTGTTAAATCAATGCTCATTAGGCCAGGTTTTCATCACACAATGGTCATGTGGTGGTTATAGATTATTCAGTGAGGTGCTAATCCCAGGATTATCTCAGCTTTCTAATCAACCTTTGAGTGCTTGAATAATGTATGACAATACTGGACTTCATCTCAGTTGAGACTGATGTCATTGTTTAGATAACAATGGCATCTGAGTAGGAAGTAGGAAGCTAATACACAATGGCACTCACAGGCCCACTCTGATACCTTAGAGTGTGTTGATGTTATTTCAAGCGTTTTCCAAAGCACATTTTCTTTGAATGACGAAGAGCCGTGGAATTAAACGATTCTTATAAAATATTGGTTAGAAAAAATTTAAATCAGTCAAGTCAAAATATTGGATAGGTCAAACAAGAAATACACATCAAAATACGGGATTAGAACAATTTCAAATCAGTCAAACAAAACAATGGATAGGGAAAAATTAAAACCAATTTTACAAAATATGTGGTTGAAAAAAAACTAGGAAATTATTGAGACTCAATATGTTCAGTACAACCCTAAAAAAATGTGCAAATTTTTTCTCTTTAATTTTAGTTCAATTATGCATTACTGAAAATTCCATTTAGTACTAACATCCTGCTGAAATAACTGCTCGTCAATGCTACACGACAACACAGCACAAATTTGTTCCCACAAAACTGTACGGTAATTACGTTGAATGCCTTCACTTGATTCTCTAATCAATATTTTAATTTCCATTCATATAGACAAATTATTAAGCATGCCTTTGATCGATAATAAATTTCCATAAATGGTCGATTAAGCTTCTCAAGTAGCCAAGGTCGTTGGACATTTGTTTACACTGCCTGAATAAATACATTTAGTGGCCCTAAATTCCAGTGAAAAATGGTGTCATTTGTGACATTTCTGCATTCACGACCTCGGCCAAACTTGGTTTGTGGTTTACATGAAAATTGTGATTTTTAAACAATTCTAACCAACAGGCTGTGTAAGAAAAATTGCTGAGGGAAATAGAAGTTTTGGTCCAAATCATCAGTTTTGAGTATATTTTAAGGATAGAAAACGTTTATATAAAAAAATACCATATTTGACAAGATTTTCAAAAGTATTCTCTTCTTGCATGATTAAAACCATTTAACATTTACAAAAGGTGTGTCAACATGCGTAGGTAGCCTTTATAACGCAATTAAATCTAAATAGCTTTTAATCACATCGACACTCCAGACTAAAAAAGAACATTGCAGTCAAATAAAGGACTTGGAATAGACAACTGTTCAGATATGAAGAGAAGATATTTCTGAAACATCACAAAAAGATAACCATTCTCTCGATGATTGCCTCGTTTGATGAGGAAGGCTTCTTTGTAACTCAGTTTAATCCAAGCCTTGCATTTTTTGGTTGACAATTCTTTCCTCAATATCAAAACTGTTTTTATAAATTCTCAACAATTCAACAGAGATTATCTCATAAACAACAAGTCAGAATATCTATAAAATTATGCAATAAAGTTCTTATATCACAGTTTATCAAAACATGTGGAAATATTTACACAAATCTATCAGCAAGCAGTTCCTACTTAAATGAACTACAAGATCTTTGAGCCATCACAGCCACAATTTTTATTAGCACAAATCCTACCCAACTCGATTCATACCTGTGAGTTTATTAACACCAACTCAAAGGAATTTTAATTGTACATTCTGTAGTAAAAAGTAGGCCATTCTGTCCAACTGGTCTGTACTATTACTTAATTATGTAGAACTTTGCATGGTTTTAATTGGATGAATGATATACCATACCGCTAATGCCTAACAGGAAGTTAGAAAGTACATATATCAACGTAAATGTCTCTTCAAATGACTAATGATTTATATTGCAATGTTGGCACTCAATGTTGGGCCAAGAAACTTTGCAATTTGATTTCACTATGTGGACATAAAAGTCCACATAGTGAAATCGAATACAAGACATATAAAATTGCAATCTCACTACAGATAATATGAAAAACATTTTGGTGTGTAGCAAGACTCACTAAATAAATAATTAAGAGTGGGTTTCATTATATGATCAACATAACTAATTAACTTTGCAAAGTTTCCGGTTAATTTTGCATAATTTTATAAATCCGTTATATGGAAAAAAAATAGATACGATACATGACACTCAACATTTGAACAATGAAGATTGCAATGAGAGAAATGTTTGGCCAGATACAAAATAATGTTGTGTGATACTAGATAAATAAACCCACTTTTAGATCAGAAGTATTGAAAGGGGCTGATGATAACGTCCAGAATAGTCGACAAGGTAGAGTTTCCAGGTTGTGCAATTATGAAATTCTTTCAATTTTGAATGACATTTTTCATGCGTAGTTTCACCCAGGCGTACCATACAGGTATCAGATACACAGTGATTTGACCAAGGTAATCACCACAGTCCCACCACAGGTCAATGGGGCACACATGTGGTCATCAAATATGTTGTTTACATTTAGTGCCAATACAACTTTATTCAAGCATTAAATTTTTAACCCAGGTTAGAATAAGTCATCAACCTAACTTTGCGTAAAAATTAGGGTAACTAGCACATGGCATGACATGGTCAAATGAAATAATTTCTTTAGCGAGATTTGTATTGTGAAAACATTTTATTCTATAATTAATATTTAGTCAAGAAAAAATTGCAGTGCTTAACAATCACTGTGCTCTGAACCTAGGATCTCCAGCTTACCTGACTGTGAATTAGATGTTCGAATCCTGCGTAATACATGACTGTAGTAACGAGAGTGTACAGCAGCGTACCCCACAGTTCCACACACATGATTGTACAAACGCATACTAACTGAAGCGCAGATTCCACAACATACATCCTCCAATTATGAGGCCGTGCCGGGTCAGCTACTATCAGAGTATATGTGTACAGTGACTCCAAGGATAAGTTAAAAAACATTTGTAAACTTCCATAGCTCCAGTCAGTAAATCACTGTTTGTAATGATGAATGGATGCCTCTTTGAATATCTCAACTCAAGCATTGTTTAACAATGCCTTATCTCTCTGAGGAACAACAAATCCAGATTCATCAGAACATAATTATCCCAGCAGATCATTGTTTATTTGAGATTGCTCCATAAATAACAACTACGCGTAAACACTGGCAATGTCAACTGCTTGATTTGCAGGTCAAATGATGCAAAAAGACTCCAAATAATGTTCCCATCCAACTATCAAAGCCTACTGATAATTGTTAGTACATTTATCTTCCATTATCCATCATATTTAGAAAATCAGCTGTTTAAAATGAGCCCATCTTCACCTCAGAGAGACAAAGCATGAGTAATCTCCAATGTTTATGTTGCCTCTTGGCTAAAAAACTGAACAGTTGAAATACTTTTGTTATCATCTGTCTAGGGTCAGCAATCCTCTCATTAGTCAGAACGCCAGAAACATGTGTAATCCAAGGCCATATACACCAACCAGTGCACCATATACCACATGGTTAAAACTGACTGCAAGTGCCATCAGGCTATCATTAAATCCAGAAATAGGAGCAATTTAATCCTTGGCAGTAAAGGCTAAACCAAACCCCATAAAAATAGTTTTCTATAAAACTTCTGCATATCATGATATCACACCAGGAATATTACAAGAATGTTCTTCCAAACTCAATTGCAGTCAACAACTCCTTTGTACGTCAATTCTCATAGCTCAGCTCAGCCTCGAACAAGTAAACCATACATATGCATGTATGTAGATTAAAACAGTTGAATACAACTGATAATCCTTTTAAGAAACTGAATAGCTTGCTGTAATTCATCGATATGAATCATGCAGTCCAGTCTGGCAAAAGACAGAGTTGTCCTTAGGGGAATGGCACCAGTACTAAACAACAATGGTAGTCAGTTTCTGCTCCAGCAGCTGGTACTAGGGACGCACCCAATATGGCACAACAAGCAAATGATGCATGCCACTAAAACATAATGTATAAAACCTCGGAAAAATATAATTCTGTTAATTTTCAAGTACGCGAAAATTCCTGCAGAGGTTTGAAGAACATGAATGAAATCCTGAATTACACAGCTAGTTATGCAGTATCTTCAGAACAGAACATTAAGTCAAATTGCAACTTGAATTCCAAGAATAAAGTTGACCTTCATCATCAGTTAATGAACTTTATGCGTGAATAACAACAGCGATTTCTCCCCATAACTATACACGAGCAAGAGCAAAGTCAACACAGCCAATGTGCTTCAAGTGGAATAATGATCTAGAATTTCGATTTCGCATCAGTTCTAATCATCGACACTTACTCTTCCACTTCAATTCTCTATCCTGTTTTGCGAGAATAGAATCAGTGTTCAAATACACTTCGAAACATTTCTTATTCCCTAAAAATCATGAGCACCAAAACCAGGTCAGCAGTCAACTGCAGACAATCTTCCTATTAAAACAAATTGGAGACACCACCATCAAGCGCAAAGGTCCATCACAGCTTCAAAAATAATTTTCAACAACTGTTTCTGGCATCATCCAGCCTTTCTATTGAACGAAAACATGCTAACAGGATATTACGGTAGATAATCACAACAAAGCCAATGTTATAGCCTGAATCAGACAGATATGATCGACTTACATTAGCCAAAAACAACAGAAAATTATGATAGTGAGATAGCTTACCAGAGGGATTAATAAATGGAGTAAACATACACACAGAGACGGAAATGATAAGATGCCATGATCAGAAAAAAACTGTGCCAGAATTTTCTCAAAATATATCGATATCCAGTGGAGGAAGACACCAAGAAACATAAAGGATTACAATTATTTCCAACAGGAAAATGCCAAGTTCAGTACTTCAAAACCGAAATTGGTTTTCAATCTTTTAACCACCTAACAGACCCTCCAAAAAAGAAAAGAACAACTTTGCATCAAGAGAAACTTTGCATCAAAAATTGCTTTGCATCAATATACGTAGTACTTTGCATCAAAACGGAACTATGCATCAAAACAGTGTCGACCAGCTCTCCTCAGTTCTGCACAAGTCATCAATGAAATATATTGATAAAGACAGGAGGTTAATATTCAGTATGCACTAACATCTAAATATTCAGGGATCATTGAGATAAACAATCTCCAGGAAGCTTCCTCATTTTG
>JAOXYC010072228.1:0-14418 GCA_028565715.1 Phoronis pallida
AGGGTTACAACATCTAAAGCCGCAGCACCATGTCATTTTGTTAAACTGCGGCTACACATTCTCATTACTTGACTAGCTCTGATTGTTGTCTGCTCACTATACCCAGGACGTCTGCTAGACCTGGACATGTTACAGAGCAAAACAAACTCAAATTTGGTTTTGAAACTGTCGGAAAAATTATGCACAAAACAAAATCCATTGCTTATAAACAAGAGTTTGCAAAATTGTTTTCAAATTTAGGATTTCATTTTTTATTTGGTGTCCGAGAACATTGTGCTAGTCAAGTGATGATTGTGTTAGTGACCTCTCATTGTCGAGGCCCACCAGACATTGCATGGGGAGAAGCTTTCATGACAGGGGGATCACAGGCCGATTAACAGCAGTGCCACAGGGACCTATAATAAAACGTTTATCAAAATGGCAAAGTGCTGTGGCATTAAAATAAAAAAACATTCATAACGTAGCATCTCAACTGCCACCTTTACCTGATGAATTGACCCCAATTATATACGGGTCACTGAGGGACATAGACCCCAAGAACTCATTGAATACGATGCAGTGATACCGTTCAAGCGCATCCGTAGGAAGGACGTTTGCAAAACGCAAATTACCTGAATGTCATTGAAGAGATTACGTTATACAGAGATATTTGTCATGTGGAAAATGAAAAGTGAGACTAATCTATATACCACTGCACAAGAAGATGCATACAAGATTTTGATCATGTTTTGTTGCAGAGTGATGCAAAAGCCAGATTACAACACACTTTGCCAGGTTTAACTGCTTTATTCAGTGGAAGAATGTGGCAAGGTGTCGTCATAATTGGCTTGTGCAGCATATTGCAAATGTATGCCACAGGTATCTTCGTGTGCAGTGGTCTTGAACCTCCACAGTGACAGATTGGAATTAAATCTATAACAAACGAACTGAGCACACGATCTAACAATTAATAATCAATTAAACATGCATGTCATGTCAGCAACTTGATGCTGTCACCGATTCTTGAATTTAACGTAAAGGGTACATTTTGAGATATCAGGGCAAAATTTCGATGGCTGAGTAATAATTTATGATATGAAATCCTGAAATAGAAAATAAGAATTATACAATACAAATCAATTTACCTCCTAGTTTTAAGTGTCATGAAAAATACCGGTAATAGATAAATATTATTTATAATTTTAAATAGACATCAACAATATAACTGCTATACAGCAAATTTGTTAATATTAAAACTTTCTCACATTACACTGCTAAAAGAAATTATTATGGACATACAAATATTATACGAATACATCTTGCGCTTGTTTGACCAATGATAAATAACTATGTCAAACATCAACAACCTTGGTCGGCCATCATACCTTTTTCATCGACAACGACCCTTGGTGAATTAGGAACTGGAGTGTTTGCGCTGCCCTCTGTGCTGAACGACCAGTAGTAAGTGGCTTGAGGGAATGATGTGGGAGGTGTACACGCCAGGGTCAATGATTGACCTTCTGTCACTCTGTATTCTTGTGGCGGACTCTTGGGGAATACATTGAGAACTGGAAAAGAACAGTTCAATTAAGCTGCATGTTCAGAAAATCAGGAAGTAGATTTGTGTTTTGTATTTCAAGCAACTGATGTGATCGTCCAATTACATTAACATAGCTGCTTTTTTATAATAAGCCCATAGACTAAGTCTTCAGTCACTCTCGATCATTTATTATACAACTAAGTCAATATTAAGAAGAACCAATTGGGTGTTAAGAGTGAGAAATAAGCGTCCCTCTACGCCCCAATGGAAGTCTTAATGGGGAAAATCTACACACCACACCACTTGTTGTAACTTACTGGCTTTTCTTAAGAATACTTTCTCCGACACCGCACTGCCGAAGCCATTAGTAGCGGTACACTGATAGTCCCCCTCATCTAAATCCCTGGTATTCAGGATATTCAGCGTACCAGAGTCTCGCTTGAGGAACGCACGGTTATCCAGCTCACCAGGATTATAGTCAATTCTGTTCTTCTTCCACGAATATCTACAGAAAAAATATAATTTTTGAATTAATGGTAAATCATACAGCGCCAATTGTTTTTCTACTCACATATTTTGAATTGTGAGTAGAGGAAATATCCAAGCCAAACTACTAAATTGTCTGAACTTAAAGAAAAAAACTTAACATAAGTATATTACTAAAATTATTGTGAATAATTTGAATAAGGGTTAAAGATACTGTCTCCTCGTTGGTGAGGATCTGGGGTCAAAATTCAAATCAATCAGAAATTTTGTGTACGAGTCCTTTGATGAATATAACTAACCTGCATCATATACATAGTCAAAAAATTCAAAAAAATCGGTAAAAGAGTCAATTTGAGATCTTTGTATCCAAAAACCTTGTTGTCCGACAAGGTTTTCGAATTTTACACTTTTTTAGGATAAAAAGCTCAAATTTACCCCTTTACTGATTTTTTTGAATTTTTTTACTAAGATGCAGGTTAATTATATTCATCAAAGGACTCGTACACACAATTTCTAGTTGATTTGAATTTTGACCTCAGATCCTCACCAACGAGGAGACAGTATCTTTAAACTGAAATATTGTTTCGCTTGAGATTAAAACATGAACAGCAATGAAGGACTTTTTTAAGTTATGTAACAAACATTGCCAACAACATAGCCTTTTAAGGCTACATTATTGTATAACCAATTTAATTCCAAAATGACATTTCAAATGTTCCACGAAACACTTTGAATATTTAACATATTTTTTAAAAAATAACACCATATCCTAGTGAACTAAACACTAGTGTATGAATACTTACGTGGGTTGTGGTTCGCCCTCAGCGTGGCATTCTAGAACTACTTTTTCTCCGACACGATAAGGCAACAGTTGCGGAGGTTGAGATATAAAATGTGGAGGTGATGTGACTGAAAAACAAAGTTATTTATAGTTATTGGTGGAACTACTTGTTTTCATTGTGAACTATTCAAATTTATTTAACAATTATGCACACTTTCAAATAGGGGTGGGCTACCCATCTTTTACTAACAGTTAGTTACTTACATAATGATAAAAGGATACTAAACATTAAAGGCAAACCAATATAAGGGTCATATGTACACGCATTTATTAATGGACAGTTTTGTATGAATCAAGTCATGAATTATATACCCAAATTACAAATTTACTTTGTTTAATTCAGTGTTGCCACAAGTAGTGGGAACAAATGAAAAATAGCATTTGAAAACTGGGCTCTAAAATGACAGCCATAAACCACAAACGGGAAGCCTGAACCAAACAGTCATGTCTTGGCTGGATGCATTCATCTGAAGAATTCGGCTATAAATCAATTTCTTGAAGAACTATGATCAATGTTAAAACAAAGAAATGGTTTTAAGCATGCAAACTGTTATAGAAACCAGGAATTTATAATCAAATCCTTTAGGACTTCTATTTTTACACCGAGAGATTCAAGTTAATTTTGTTCTTCAACCTTCCAGCAAAAAGTAACATTTTTACACAACAACAATAAATTAACAGAAATATAATTGCCTGCTAATTTTTATAAAAAAGCGACAATTGACCTGAACACTTTGATTAAAGAAAGGTCACATGGTCAGCACCCATTATAATCAAAAGATAGAAAATAGTACCACAGGCCTTGGTAACAACGAGGACACGGGCATCAACACAGGGCACATGGCCGACATGGGTCTCAAACTGGGCCAACAGACCTAAAAACCACGGACCCAAATACCAGGTACATGCATCCAAAATACGGGGTAAAGGGACACAGTACCAGACTGACGGACAATCCGGTACTCTGTCTGTGTGCCCGATTTTGTGTACGTGTACCCCATATTTTGGATGTGTGTTCCCGGTATTTGTGTCCGTGTGCCTAGTTTTTAGGCCCATTTGTCCCGTTTTGTGGCCTGTAAACCTTTTTGTTACCAAGTCTGGATCAGAAGAACTCAATTTGAGTCAGAACTGTCACCAGATAGGAAAAAAACAAAGCAAGAACTCAATTTGAGTCAGAACTGTCACCAGATAGAAAAAAAACAAAGCAAGACAATTTACGTCAATTGTTCATTTTTTTTACCGAGACTCATGTCAAAAATACATGTTCTAATATAAGATGAAGATCTTTCTTTGATTGTTTCAAAGAAGTGAGCAGTTTTTAAAATAAAGAAAGTGATAATCTTACTATGCAAAGTGAGGAAAGGCTAAGCACAATTAGAAGCATTGCTTTAAAACTTACCAATTAAATCTCCTTCTTCGGCTGTTAGAATTAAAAAAAAAAACATGCAGTTAGTTGTGAATCATGCTTAATGTTTAATTAAAATTAAAATTGATTATAAAAATAATAGGCCTACTTCTCAAGTCAAAAAAATAATGGATTTTCACCATTTGGTTTATTACTGTCGTCAAATTCAAGTAGATCATTTCCATTTCCAAGGTAAAAAGATCTCTAAAAACATTGACCTAATTTCCATGCAGAATTATTGTAGTTTTTGAGACATACTTCCATGCAGTAGCAAAGCAATGTAACATCTTACCATTCAAATACCGAATAGTTAATTTCTTGTACAAAGGTTTAATAAGGAGAACAGTTTAAATAATATTGGGGTGTTAACTATGATGCCGTTAAGTATATATTATAATAATACCTATCATCTACGTGAGTGAGTTTCTAATATTGATTGGAAATGTAGTTTAATTGAGAAACTCAATTTAAAATGATGTCTACTCAAAATGGTCAGGAATTTGCAAGCAATGGAGACAAGACGAGATTTGTCAAACTTTCGAATTTTCTTCGCAGGTACATGCTAAATGCAAGATAATGGCAACAATTTCCTTTTTGAAAGCGAGATAATTTGCATATTTTTTCCATGCAATTCATTACTAGATATTACATTAATGGGGTACATTTCAACATTCCAAATACTCACGATTCAAATTGGGGCTCCAGCCCATTACGTTAACGTCAACTAGGTGGCAAAGAATTTTTCTTAGATTTTATCATTCTTTTAAAACTGGATTCTATCCAGGCAAGTCTGTGAATTTTTTCTCTTTTATTGCACGATTCCTCCATGAAAGTTTGTTGTGGCTATGTGCCAAAAATTGAGTTTTCGCTTCCTTAGTTGATGGAAAGGTGTCAAATGTTTTTCTTACTTAAATTTTGTTTTCCGATGACCAATGTTTTCTTGAACAGTAAATACTCAAAGTTTATTTTTACTGATTAAAAACCTTTTTTGTAAAATGACAATGACATTTTGAGATCCAATTTTAGTCTCAAAGATACCAAAAGACAACTTTTCTAAATCATGTCTGGATTTCAAGATCTCTTTTTAAGCTATTGAATTGAAGTTAATGACTGAAATATTCTTTGTTCATGACAGTCACCGCGAACCATTATGTGCCCTTACCTGCTAAGGCTGCAGCTATACTGCACGCCAATATACACAGACTGGCAATCATCTTCAGCACTTCACGAGAGAGACGTCTTTATTGGTTACTCATCAAGTCCTGAAATGAACAAATTCAAACCATGAGAATAGAGACAGAAAGTCATGTAAAATAAAAAGTTTTAAATTCCATACTTTGACTTCCCATGAATAACATTTCATGAAATCAAATTAAGCATGTAATATTCTACTTAACGTCATAAAAAAATGTTTGACAAAAATACACCGGAAGTAATTGTTCTTCCAATTCAACAAAGGGAAATTAAGTTTTTATGTCTGTTTATCTCACAGAAACAGATAACACAACAATTAAGAGTGTAATAATTTACGATGTGAGAACATATTTTGTTAATCTAAGGTGTGAATCTACACATTCACTGAGTGGGAACCATCATAGTTGATTCAGAGGGCTCAATATTTTCACCCCTCCACCAAAAACATCATTCTTGACAGAAATTGTTTGCACAATCTATTTTTGCTTGTAGCTCCCAAAGCTTCAAATGTGTGCTTGTGCACAACTCAGATATATCATGAATAAAACATTCAGATTTCCTGAACAATAAACTCTAGTAGGTTTTGGTAGTAAATACAGTGGTTGCATACAATGCTTTGTGTACATTTCAATGGACTATTTGGTTTGTCGTTAAACATTTCACAAAAATACACAGTTCCCTGAGGGCTTACATTATACTTGGGCAGTTTTAAAAAACATTGCAGTCTGCTGTCAATTGGACAATAGTCTGCATGTTGAACAGTTAGATGGGTCACAATTCATATCGGTTTATATCCCCTCACAAGTTTAAAATGCTGCGGTCACCCAGTGTTTTTTCAAGACCTCAGAATTGAGTGGAAACAATTGATATGCTTGTATCATGAGATGGTTTTGATTACAAATTTATCATAATTGGCGAAATGAAAACAATTGAGAGTGATGCTTTTATTGAAACAATGCCAGGCTTCAAAATTACCAATGTCTCATTTGGAATGTCGGAAAGCTAATTAAACTGTCAGGCAAGGAGACAACATAATAAGCCCATGGCAAGTTAATTCTAAATTAAATGTGAGTTTGTGGAATTGAATTTCAAGATAGAAAAATGCAAAATCAAGCAAGCATTAAGAAAATGGTGACCTTTACACAAAAAATGCATTTTGGCATTATTTCTGAACTGTTGTACAAATCAATCTTAAAAAGATGAAGAAAAATAATTCCCTTTGTCTATGAGAACACCCAAACAAAGGAAATTTAACTGTTCTGTTATGAAAGATGCCAATATGACACGGAATGGCTAAAAAATGAGTTTACATTACCACACAGTGAGATCTATTTTGAAATATCAAGCAAATTGACATTTCAGCAACCATACTTAAACTGATAACCATGGTTATGTAAACAAATATCCATTAAGTGCTGCTCTTAATTTTATTGTTAAAACATGTCATAATAGATTAACACATATTTTGTGTAAAGGCTTGGTTGCATGATACAGTTTAAAATTGGTTGTAGGCTACGCTAGCTACGATACGATAGGATGGATTATTTTTCAAAAGTTATCTTTCCAACAAGCCTAATATAGTAAGTTGTTTCCAGTTTTCAAGCATCATTTTGTGGGAGTTGATAGAAGGCCTTGAAGACTGTTTCACCATCATACCACTTTTCACAAATTGATCAGAAAAGAGACAAATTTTATGCTACCTCTGAGTTTCAAGTTGAATTATAGGCCCAGTCAATAAAAAGAAAAAAATATTTTTATATTAATCAGACAACTCAATGGCAAACAAAATGCCTGTAAGTTATAGCGACTTTATGATACATTTTTGTTTTTTATGCACAGAGCAATTCACAATCTTATGTTTACACAGTCAATTTTCTAATAACCGTCCATCTGCTAATATCATAAAACAGGGGAAATATTAATTAATCATGACTACAGCAAACACAATGTCTATAAATTATCAAAACAATACCAGACGAACAGCGAACAGCGGCTTTAAAAAACATTTTATCACTCTTGATTAGAGCAACCGCTACTCAAAGTGCTTATTAGCATGATCATAAATCAACCGACTGATCGATCACGCTGACATTTTTTCATTGGCCTAAAAACAGTTTATGCACACAGCAATATCAAATTACTTGCTAAAATCGAATTGGCTATTGTTAATAGCGACCTCCTAGTAGCAATTATAGGCCGTCTCGAACATCACATTGAAAAGCCAGGGTAGTCCCAGGCTGTAAAAAACACAATATAGGTGTTAAGTGTCGACCCCGGGACAAGATATCCAATAATGCCCCTCTCTCATACTATCTATGACAACGGAACAATGCACAAGGGAAAAGCGGATTAAAATCCCAAACACTTAAATTGTAGTTAAATACTGGGTTATTTTACAGCTTTTGAAACTCAATTGGCCGTGAAGTGTTAAGTAGGTTTCAGGTTTTTTATCCATACCTAAAAGACTATGTACAACCTTCATGGCTGGATAAAACATTGATGTTCAAACGAGTTCAAATATAATTGAACTGATGACCTGTTTTGGACATGTTTTGACCCGAAAATATAATTGAACTGACGAACTGTTTTAACAAGGAATTTAAATTCATATTTCTTCCCTCATCAATGACTGTCAAAAAAAAAGCTGAGCTTTTTATTGACTCTCACCATGCAGCACATCGTTATCTTGAACAGAATCTTTAAAAATAACAAGCGTTATTCAAACATATCTCTACACCGATACAATTGACTAACAATAGATGATTGATTCCCGAGACAACATTGTCAACCCTTGACTGGCTTTAGTAGATGTAGGTTTAGATCCTTATTCACAGTGCAGTGTTAGTTTTATATGAATCATAGGTTTGTCAATACAATATTCACATACAACTGAGAACTATAAGCACTGCAGCTTGTAGGTGTCGAGAAATGATTAGCCCATTTCTCCCATAATTCAATAGTGGGGGAACATAGGCAAAAATTAGGGATATCCATTTGTAAACATTGATCAGCGATAGAGTTGTGGAAGGTCGATAGACTCGGTAAATAAGAGAAAATAATGAATTTGTGAAGATGCAAAAATTGATGAAATGAAAAATCAATAATTTGATGCGAACAGAATGAATAAGCAATTTAGGGATGCTTGTTGGAAAACATCAGAGACAGAGTGTAGAGAAAAAAAGTTTTCAAGTTTGAATCGATCAGGAAGTTGAAAAGCCTCGCGCATGACTAGAGTGAGAAAGGGGAACAATGAATTCAACAGTTCATCCTAGACAGACATGTTTTTAAATGAGTTTAACATCCAATATCAAAGATTTCTATGGCAAATTACCAACGTTTCATTTGAAAAACCTGATGAGTATGGTATTTCAATTTAAAAAAACTTTGACAGACTGATGGCAAAACCAACCAAACACCTGTTCGGGTCACCGTTTAACATTTAACCTCTCCACTTGCCAGGAGAAGTTGTAAAAATGTTGATTGACACATTCATGCGTGAAACAAAATTGTGGTGGTTGGTGATAATTCAATCAGAAAGGTGGTGTTCACACACAATGATAACTAGCATACAATACCACATGTCAGAAAAAATGGCCGACAGGATGTACCACCTGCTGATGTAAGCAGCCGAGAATGCATCATTTGATAAAACTGGAAGATCTTGGCCTACATTACAGAACAAAAGGGAAAATTCAAGCAGCGTTCTCTCAAAGTATTGAGTGAATCACCATTCTGCTGCTAGATATTCCTGTGCAACAGACAAGTTCTTCTAAGGGTGGCCGCTTCCAATGCTCTGTTCAAAATTGTTCCTATTGAAGCAAATGGAAATTGACCAAAAAGAAGAATATTATATATATCAACCCATTTTTTATTGATGACTGTCAGGAAATGATAATCTATTAAGTCCGTGATGAAAAAGTCTAAGAACAGTTCAATATTTTTCGATCTTTTCAAATTTAAGTGTGAAGTACTTTAAGAGGGACAAAAAAGTTATTCTGGACAACTAAAAACAAATTTAAAGCTACTACGCTTTAATTGGAATCTAGCTAACAACCCCCTCGCTGCTCTAGACATTGCATTATAGCAGGATTGATTTTTACAAGAACTCCCAGGAGAGGCTGAATAATCAATAGCCTTAGAATATGTCAGAGGAAGTTAAAAAATGCTCGCTTGAATCAGCGGCATGCATATTGATGCTCGGAGAATGAGGGGAGATTAGGGCTGAAAAAATGATTGATCTAAGTTGTGTTATAAAACTGATTATATTTAGAACCCGAGTTGTGGGACTTAATGGAGTAGAATTAGGAATGACAAGCTTTGCGAAAATAGATAACTTTCGATAGTGAGCAGTTTTGCAAGTAAACGCTATCGTTTTGTCAAACTCAGGAACACTTATGAGTTCAAAATGTTCAATTTGTTTCTGTCCAACTTCATTTAAAAATGACAAGGATATTTTCAAAATGATTTGGATCGAATTTTGAAATATGATTCTTCTTGTGCATGCTCATAGAATGGTTGTTTTGCTGAAGCCAAGAGCTTACACATTGGGGGAGATTTAACCTTTAAGTCGGTATAGTCCACTGACAACTGCAATGTCAGAATTTCCTAGTCACCAGTCAAATGTTATTTTTATGAAATGAAACAGAAAAGTGCCATAATAAAACAGCTGGTACCAAATGTAACTGTGAGTGGTCAATTAGTTAGGATTACAAAGCACTTATGAAATACTTAGCTAAAGTAAATGTTTATAAATTGCTTTAAAAGATGTGTACATGTCAGGAATGGTTGAGGAACTCAGAACTGACTTGGCATGAACGAAAATAATGTAACACAGATTTTGTTTTTATCGAAATCTTGAAATTGAAAATGAATCATGAATGTCTTTTTGTATCCCATAATTAAACATCACTTGCATGTTCAGAAGAGATGAGAAAGGTCAATTTTAACAAATATCCAGCATATTGCATTCTATTTCTTGATTGGTGTGTTTTCAAATAATTTTTTATCAATAACAATTTACGACGTACATAGAGTGTAATATTAGAGCACAAAGAATCGAGTAGCCAGATTTAATTAGGACTAGACTAATTTCATTTTTGACATCCATCTTAATGAATGGCCTCAGGATTGAACTTTTGTTTGCCAAATCTTACACAGTTCCAAGTAAAACTTCACAGAGAAAATTTCAAATTGGACCACAATCAGTACACAGTTCCCTCTAAATGTCAAAGATCCTGAAAACAACACAAAATCTATTTTCAGACAGACTCTTTTTGACTTCAACAGTGGCCAGTCACAACAGTGAGAGTGAAGACATCATGTTATCTGGTATATGTCATCAGTCATGAAGTGTGATGAGTTGGAGACAAGATATCTCAAGAGAGTATGTCAACACCTGGGTGTTTTGAAATTGAGGAGAAACTGACTATATATGAAGGTTCATGCAAAATTTGGTTTCACCACTAGTTCAGAAATACACAGACTGTACGTGCACTGTCCTGCAGTGTAAACGTGTTGCAATTTCAGTGCCAAAATCAGACATGCAAGTTTACAACATGGGTTTTGTAGAATAAACTATTTTTAAACTGAATTATGAACATAATGTAATTTACACATTAGTTCCACTGCCTGAGTCAACAATGATTCATAAGAAATGCAATGGTCAGACAACTGTTTCCATGGACACCAGAGCAGTAATGGCAGTGCCCAGTAGCAAGAAAAATTTATAAATATCTATAGGTACTCATCAATTATGCTTGTTACACAAATTTTCCCTCACCTTCAAGAAATTTTAAGAGAAATGCTCTACCATTGATTGTAGTTCGCAGCAGTTTTTTAAAGTGTCACAACATCCATGTTTTGATTCTTTCACTATGGCCATGTGTACTAGCTCAAAAAATAGTTCAATACCAAATGCCAAGATATATCTAAATGAATATTTTGACTCTAACAGAAAAGTGTATTTCCCAACCAATCTGTCAACACCGCCATGTGCTAACACAGCCAATTGGAGTGTGTTGAGTGTCTATTTCACATAATTATCACCAGTGTACTAACATGGGGTCTAGATAAATAAACATCACATTACCATACAACATTGATATACAAGTCTGTCTGGAAACACTGGGTTTCATGTGACAAATCAATTCTCAGTTCATGAAAAGGAGTCTTGTAGAACTTCAAGAGGCGTTAAATTATAAAGCATGAATAGAGGGGCTAGGCCCAATTTTTTTCTAAATAATGAAAAATATTGTTGATAATGAATTTTTCTAATTGCTTGTGAATACAATAAATATTTAAATAATGCAAATGCAGAAAAAAAATAGTTTTATTCACAAGGAAAAGAACCAATGATCTTTCACAAGCCAGGCAAGCAGCATAACATTGACTGAAGATTTGATGGTCTCCTGGTTTGTGGGACATCTTGGGTTTGATTGCCTGTGGATGAGAGCTTTCTGCACCTGTTCCATTTATCATCAGAACCTTTGAAGCAATGTAAAGTTCTTTTCTGTGGCTATCATAAGTTTAAAACCATAGTGAAATTCAGATTGCAATCGGGGAGAGACTTTTGATGAATAATACTTACAATTTTGTGTAGAATAAGCTAGCAGCTATACTTCCAATTCAGTTCCCTATCTCTGCTGAAAAAGAGAATAGATTTGTGAAAATGATGGCTTCAATAAACGTTTCCTTGAATAACACAAGAGATCTCACTTTTTCAAAATGTGTCATAACTAGCCAACAAGGCATATAAATTATATATTGAAAGTTTTTTGAACCTTCAGACCTCTTCTTCATTTACCCTCTAGTATAAGTAAACATAGGCTTAAAAACATTACGATTAAATTAAAACCAAATTCATTGGCATGGTAATCCCAACGTCATTCTTGGTTCTGATTTAGAGAGTGGAGGTTAAAAATATATATTGTTAGAGGATCATCTGTACTCACAGCACCCAAACAAAACTGCATGACATGCACTGTTAATTAACAAACTATTCCCTGGGGTGAAAAAACTGACGCATCGCCTCACTTAGACAATAGATACTATGGAACCAGATGGCTCATCATGAAATCTCATTATTAAACATTTAGATGAATATTCCCAGTGAGGCTATTAGATATCACAAATAATGGAAATCATCTCTCATAAAACACACCAATCCATAAATTGTGTTTTCTCTGTAATGAAGCTGATGAAAAATGATTTTGAAGAGTTCTATGTCCAGCCTCTGCTCTATATGGCTATTTTTAGAAATTAGTCAAATAACTCATCAATGAGGTTCAGCAAATTGTATTGATCAGAACAGTGCAAACATTGCTATTGGGGGCATTTACTGAGTTCCAAATTAATGAAAGTATTTTGAATTTCATGTAGCCTAAAACCATAAAATGATGGGCCAGCAACCATGAACTTGTACTATCCTCAGTGTTTCCAAGACAATTGTAAACGTAAGCTAATCTATTTCAAAAATGAAGAGGTGTACAATATGAGCTCAAAATGTCAGAAAACACTGGTCAATCAGCACTGTGATTTATCCTTCTACACCATGATTACGTTACTAATTGTTAGGTCAATTATTTAAAGACAAAGCACTGCTATTCAGAGAACCTTCTAATAAGCAGTACATTGCATTTAAATGTCACAGAGTTATTGACGTAATATACAATAGTTCTGTAGGCCACCTGTCTGCAATTAACGACCTAGTGGGAGTCAGGTTTCCTTTGTTTTTGCAAAAAAATGTCTTGCACAGGGGTTGTACGGTTGGACTCCCATGCAAAATTTAGATTGAAATGAAATATTTGATATTAAATTTCAATGTGAATTTTTCATTCATCTTCAGGTGCATGTGAACATAATAAGCTAGCCTTACCATGTGGCCAAATTTACACACAATAATTTAAATGGCGATACTTTTTACTGACATGTAAGGAATCCAAAATAAATTTACATTCAGTCCTCTATTGTCTAATTTTGTGGCAACCAACCAAAACGAATAAGTATAAATATATTTTATGAGCTTTTAAATCTGAAAATAGGTTAAAAAAGACAAAGAAAACTGGCAAAGGCTGTCCATCGCAAGCACCATCAAATCTAGTTATCATCAACATTATAAATCAAATGTCTACATTACCACAAAATATACACATCAAGTATGTTCTGCTCTGATAATTTCATTTATCAGAAACATAAAACATGGCTGACACCACTACTAACTGATATCATACTGAATCATGGAGGGGACCCCTTCCCAAGAAGATATCGGAGTTGATTAGCTTTCTAGCCATAGCAAACCACAGCCAGGTTTTATCAAACGAAAAGTATGTTTTTGCCAGAAAGAAAAACAGTTGTGCATTAAGCAGTAGACAATATTTGTTATGTTAAGTTATCGTAATGATTATCGGCAACAGCGAGATACTAATGAGTCATATCCACTTAGTACGAGAAAAAATACATGAAATGTATTTGTTGGTTAAATATTTATAAGCAATAGTCTGACAGGCATGCAATCATTGTTACTGAGGTCGTGATTAAATTCAAACAGTTTTGACACAATATGCCCTGAATATTAATTAGTTTTGTAATTGTAAAGCCCGCCGCACACCTAGCGTGATTGCCGCGCGGCAATCGCGATGCGGCAATCGCGCTAGGTGTGCGGAGAACCTTTTCTGCAACATTCGCGCCGGCAAATTCGCGCGGCAAACGAGCTAGGTGTGCGGTAGGCTTTAACGAGTGCGCCAAGCATTCAATTCAGCATCTTCATTTCATTTTTAAACTCAGGGGTTAAAAGGTGCCAAGTAATTTCAATTTCATAACTTAGAAGTTATTTCACCTCATCCGAACAAACTAAAAGCTTTTTGTGTTTTTGGAGAATCATGTTCAACGTTAAATGCCCACTTCATATATCTCAAGAGCAAGAACGCAGACTGATTAGACATAATGATTCCACTTGTGCAATGGGCAGCTCTTTAA
>JAOXYC010073339.1:0-14414 GCA_028565715.1 Phoronis pallida
AATAATAATAATAATAATAATAATAATAATAATAATAATAATAATAATCATAACAATAATAATAATAATAATAAGAACAATAATAATAATAATAATAAAATCTATGCTTGAGATAGAAATTATCACAAAATATAGTAAAAGCTTGGTAACTCTAGCCCTTGATTCGACTCAAAGTTCAGATCCGAATTTTTCAGTCTGTTCAATATTTAAGTAATATTTAGTTCGATATCCCGGCATTTTATTTCGCATTGAGTGTCCCTGAAACCACAAACATCTGAGTTACAGGTGAAATCCAGTAAAATGGCTTAGCCGTCTATTTTACAAAAGTGTTAATGGTGCGCATATAACCGGAGCACCAGCCCCGGCATGCCTCTGATTGCGGATTTTAGGCCCTGATGCGCCATAACGAGGGACATTTGAGTATGAAAATCTTGCAGTAATATTTCAGAAAATACCCGCAATATTTTTGTGCCGGGGATTTCCGAAAGAGCGCCCAGCTCTTTTCGAGTTGGAATATTTCTTTCGGATAACACGAACGGTCTTTCAAAAAAAACATCACCCAATAATCGTGGCTAAGTTATACGGTGATGTGCGTCGGTATGTGCGTTTAGAAGATGAATACCTACAAACATAAACACAAACAACAACGACATCAACACCAACGCCACTAACAACAACAAAACCATCCAATAGCAACAGCAACAACAACAACAACATCACCAATACCACCACCAACAACAACACCAATACCACCAACAACAACAACACCACCAACAACAACAACACTTACACTTAGAACAAAAACAACAAAAACACTAAGAAAACTGTAAATGCGGTACACTTGAGACTGAGAAACTGACTTGATTTTGACGCGTTTTATAAGACTTTATTTTATATGACAAAACGGTAAACTGAAAAGAGAGAAAATACAACATAAATACAATTGCCAGCGCAATAATTCACAAATATGAAGTAGCTTTATGTACACAAACTTTCAAAGCGATAAAGCATTCGTTATTGCAAACTGAGACAACGCACAAGACTATTAAAGGGAATATATCACATGCTATATATACGTGCGACAAGTTCATGACAAAATATACAATATTTTAAAGCATTATACAAACAAGCGAAGTAACGATCCACTATCCATAACTTACATCATTGTGTCTCCTTTTCCGTTTTGAAACGCGACGTGAAATCAATATACACAACTTTTCCAGTACCGGTACATGTACGAACGAATTCCAATATATCTGTGCACAGTTCCTGCGCACTAACGAAGTAGTTATGCCGGCCGACAATACCCAACGAACAACAACCAATTACATGAGACTTTGTCAAGTGAAACTAAGGAACGTGCCAAGCTAACGCATGAAACATCATATGTAAATAATATTATGTACAACCAATTGCGATCGGCAGTTACAAAAACTATCATCAATACCACCACCACCAACAACCTCAACATCAACAACAACAACAACACCGTCAACCACCAGCAACACGTACTGACAACAACAACAACAACAACAACAACAGCAACACCATCACCACCAAACAACATCACCACCACCAACAACAACAACACTCGCAACACCGCCAACACCAACACCAACAACACCGCCAACACCAACACCAACAACAGCAGAAGCGCTCGTAGCGTGATTGAGAGTCTCGGCCTTTTAACAAAAGGTCGTAGGCTAGAGCCCAGGCTTGAGTGCTTCCTTCTGGGCTAGAGGAAAAGCGCTTTGAATAAAAAAACACTGTGCATTATCATTATTATCATTAACAGCAACTTTAATATTAACACCAACAACAATGATAATAAAAATATGCCTTTACCGACGATTTTAAAAGAGATGTTAGATATATTTAAGTCCAGGCCATCAAGATGTCGGTATACAGAGTGTCTCAAAAGTAATATTTTACCCCTTACTTCAGACTGTTATTATTATAAAAAAATTAGTTTCAAATAAATACTCATCAAAGTTGCTCGGCACGAATATTCAACCGGCTTTTATACGCCATTTCATTGTCAGAAAAATAATCAAGATATTTTGAAATTTTTTTAATTTACTACTCGAAAATTTGAAATACATGCAATTTGCCAAATACCCGGATTATTAATTTCCTCACAACTTTTATCGTTCATAAGTATCATAAATGCGTTAAAGTAATGAATTTACTAAAACTTACTGAACCAAACAATCTGCGAAAGGCCGGGTGATTTTAGACTGATTTTGTGTCCGAAACTACACTTAAGAGTAGGTTTGACTTTTTATCGGATACAGCATTTATCATGTAAAATAGAAGTTAGTTGGTATTATTATTAGTTATATTTAATTAGTGTTTCATTTATGTAATGCAGGGACTGTCTGCAAAATAATTATTATTTGTATATGTATATAAGTTATTGTAAACCGCTTTGAACAAAAAGCGGTATAAAAATACTGGTTTATTATTATTATTATTATTAAAATACTAACTTTAATCATTTTTGGAATTCACGCAACAAAGTCGCGTCCATTTAGGCCCTGACGGCATATTTATATTTCATAAGGAATAATCAGCCCCGGTAATCAGCAAAGTAAAATGAACTGAATACTGGAGTAGTGGGGTACACACAAGCGACTATAACACAAGGGAAAATAGACAACACGGGTAGTTGTTCAAATCCGACTCGAACACAAATAACAAAGCGTGAATAGCAAAACCCGAAGCGCAGTAGATAACACTCGATACTGTGTACATATGTGATATGAGCAAAGACCTTGCAATATTTACGGTCTCTGATATGAGTGCAGACATTAACATTGCGGGTGGTGTTGAGATCTGAAGCCACTGCTGCAACGGTGGTTATACGTGTTTATGAGTTATTTTGTAATGATTAAATCACATGAAAACAGGGTTTTCAAAAAAAAATTTTTGTTCGTGTTCAAGTATGTAGTATGTGAATTAAATTTAGTAGGCCTAGTGAAAATTCAGGCGTGGCTACCCAAAGCCCATTTGCGCATGCCTAGGCCATCTCCGGAAGCATTTCGTCTTTGAACTTCACTCAAAATCTCCACAAATGATCAAATGTCTAGCCCTAAACCGAGTGGGAAACATACGTTGATCACGGGTAAATATTTGTGCTTGAGTTGAGGTAGGCCTAGCATTTCGGATCACTTTAGTCACAATCTGTGCAAGACCAATCGCTTTCCTAGAACTTACTAGAAGAAGCTTAAAATCCAATCATCGGGGGAAAACCCAAACCCGACTGTCGGCGACATATGATCATCACATCAGAATTCAGATCATTGTGCAGACTAGTCGTAGATTATTTTCGCACAAGTTAGCTTTGGGAGGTAAAGAACTTCAGAAAGTGAATAAGTCCAACTGGTGCCAATGGAAATCAAACGCGGGTCTCCTGTTTCGCAGTCGTCTGCGCTATACCACTCAACATTCGACCACTCGGGTTTAAATATGAGATTTACGGCCACGATGCCAGGTTAGCACAATTCAAACATGCCAAGGGGGCAAGTCCTAAAACCGGGAGATTAAACATTTTTGTATTTCTGCGGCCGGGAGTTCCATTGTTTTTAATGCAGGGGATCCAAAATCTGCCCGGGAGGTAGGCTCTAAAACCGGGAGAATCCCGGCGAAAACGGGAGACTTGGCAGCTCAGACAATTCTAGTTAGGCAATCCCAACACATACTTTGTCGTTGGACTGAGTGGTGCAGACTGACTACTAGACTGGACTCAAGCCCCTTCGACTGAAGTTCGACTCAGGTCGAGGGACTGTCGCAGGGGGTCTTCCAGATTTTTTACCAAAAGTAGGAGACTGTGTTTAAACGGAGTGACGTAATCAACATATACTTAGCGATACTCATTTATCGCATTGGCAGAATAGACCATCGTTTGAGATGGGCTGTGAAGAGGAGACTAACTGACACAATCTCAATCGTTTAATAACAGAATTAACAAATAATATAAAAAGGAATTAACTCAGTAATTGCTAATGACTTTATTGACTTGTAATTGAAGGAAAGCCAAGCATACACTCGATTTAAATGCTGTTATCTGCAGTCTTCCCTGAATTGCAATTAAAAAAATCCAGGTGAAGTGGAAGAGTAACTCTTTTCAACTGTTCATTAAAATGGTATTCGTTTAAGGTTTTAAACAGTAACTAAGATAATTTATATTTTTTACAGTTGCAGAGGCTCAGGAGGAAGAAAGATCTTCAACAGAAGATGGGTCTTCATCAACAGGCTCAGCTGTTAATAATTCCAAAACAATTCACAAATCATCGGATTCAAAAGTTCTTTCCACTTCCAAATCAAGCAATGGTATGAATGTTGCGACAAGCATTGAAGATGAAAACAATGAAACAGGACTCAAGAAGGTAAGATATCTAGGCAGATGCTTTAACACAGTGCAGACTGCTCATTGAGCCACCAACACTCTCTTGGCTGACCATACAAAACAATGCTATGTTACTCAATGCAACCTATAGCATGATGAAACTATGAGAAGACAGTCATCAAACAAAAATGCTGAATCATCTTAAGCAACGTTTTTAACACTTTTCCTGAAGGTGAAAGCAACTTACTATGCTCCAAATATTTAAATAAAATGTTTAAAGTGGCAAAAATGGCTTAAACAGATTAAAATTTAACTTGTGTTGGCCCAACGCTAATTATATTACCCTCAAGAATGCATATTTTGTGGAGCCAGGAATTTTGGGATATTCCAAGTATGGTGCATGCAGTTCTAAAAAGGCAAGTTTTGCTTCAATTTGTTATTTGATATTACTTTTATGGTCATTGATACAGCTTATTTAATGCATTTTTAAAGAAGGCTTGACTAATTTTTGAAAAAATATAGCAGCTATAGATTTTCAGGTCCATTGAACATATGTTGCTCCCAAGTCTGCAAATTTTTGCGATTTAAAAAAAGATTTCTCCATGTTAAACCTGGGTGGTACAGATTCTTGGATAACTACCTTTGTCAGGGCCAGAGTGTTTGTGTTAAACCTAAACCTTCTCTTTGCTACTTACAGGGACAAGACAATGGCAATGAAGATTGTTCTCCGTCTCAAATAGTGAACAACATCTGCATTACTGAGAAACTTCCCAACATAGTTCATGGGGAAACTGGTGTCTCCTCAACCAACAACAGAGGAAAACCTAATGCATGTAAAGACGAGATAACCAGTCAATTAACTGTACGACATTACAGTGTACCACGTTACACAACAGGCATGGCCATGTGTGACATGGAATTGGTAAATACCTATGTAGAACTAAAGACATAAAAAATCAGCATTAAGAATAATGTAGTAACCCAATAATGTGTGCATGTTTGCTAGGAGGATATTGTTCACACTTATCAAACATATTTGCCAAGACTCTGCAGTGGTTGTTTAAATAAAGAATAGTCAACACAGTCTTGCAGAATACTGTCTTTGAGAATGCTAAAGCCACGAGATCTAATACATTTTCAAACAACTCCAACTGAACAATTAACTATTTTGATCAGTGCTCCACATGTTTATTAAAACAAGTATAGGGTTAGATTCCTAGTTCAGTTCTAAATTTTTCTGTCATTTTAAAATGTATTTTGATTCTATATTGACCATTCTTACTATCCAGGTCCATTTGTCCAAGGTGAAAGAGTCTAAGCTACTAGACACATTTCAGCTGCATGGATGTTTAGTAAAGGGTAGTATCGGGTGTGGTGAATTTATACAAGATCCAGTTGAAAAGCAACATCAACTACGTTTGAATTCAATTCGAAAGTTCCTGCAAGCACCCCTTGATACTCTGGTTTTCCTCTGCAGTAAGCAGATGGTCCACAAGGATCATAAAGGTATTTTGGTAGGAAATATCAAATGTGGTATGGAGAGTTAGCTGAATGTGACTTTCCAAGAAACAGTATATCTCACTCCATTTGTTTTCACATTATTTGTGGTGATAACCTAATTTTTTCTATCACAAATCATGGAGAGGTATTACTGGAAGCTAGGGAAAATTTATAACAAATTTCAATATATGATATAACTAGACGGTTGCCTTCTGACAGCACCAGCGAACTCTGTGCCAAAAATGAATTAAATTTTAAAAGATCTCATCAGAGAAGCCAATTAAAAAAAAGATCGTATGTCTAGTGCTTTAACTACTCGAACACCACGACAAATACATGTAGGATATCAACATACTATAGACAGAATTATCTTGGGACCGTGTTGAAATAATTATATATTGTGAAAAACTAAAAAAATTGCATTCATGGTAGAGTTGTTTATTTATTTTTTAGGATTTTCCTTCAAGTCGGTCAATACAGAACAGTGTGAAGCTTCAACACAACAGAAGGACTTAGGCAAAAAGGTTCTGTCGTTTGAATCACTGCGCCAAGTTGGAGAATCTATAGCACTTATCCAATGGTCTGGCCGTGGAACAGGATTCAGAGTTGGATCTAAATATTTGATGACAAATTATCACGTGGTTCAAGCCAACAATGGAGGTTAGTTCCCAACTTTGGGTGATGATGCGCTAGAACAAAAATATTTTCAGGTCGTGACCTTCACCAAGGCTCCCCCTGGTGGCAAAAAGGGCGGAAATCGCTGTAAATGGTTTCCATCGATTTTTTCTGAAACCGCTCAAGCGATTTTGACGAAACTTGGTAAACATGCTCTGGGTGATGATTCGCCGGAATGAACAGGGTTTGGGATCGATATGTCAACGCTAGCTCCCTCTACTCCTCCTGTTGGCAAAAAAGAGTGGAAATCGGTGTAATTGGTTTCCGTAGATTGATTTTCTCTGAAAACGCTCAAGCGATTTTGACGAAATTTAATGGACTAGCTCTGGGTGATGATTGGCCGTTAATGGTATTTGTCCATTTTCTCTGAAACCCCTTAAGCGATTTTGAGGAAATGTGGTACTCACAGTCTCTGGATGATGATTGGCTACAACAGCAAAGTTTTCGGAACTTTAAGTCAACCCTAGCTCCCCCTGTTGACCTAATTTGTTCGTAAAAAAATCCTCGTTATTGGTTTTTGTTGATTTTCTTTGAAACTCCTCAAGTTTGGACAAAACTTGGTTGATGATGGGCCAGAAGGATAATGTTTTTGGCACTAAATGTCTACACTAGCTCCCCTGTTGGCCAAATTTATTTGTTAAAAATTTGTTTTTTCTCTAAAACTGTTCAACCGAGTTTGATGAAACTTAAGTACATATGCTCTGGGTGATAATTGGTCGAAATGTGAAGGTTTTCAAGACGACACCTGAACCTAAGCTCCCCTGTTGGCCAAATTTGTTTGTTAAAAATGAAATGGTTTTCATTGATTTTCTCTAAAACTGCTCGAGTGATTTTGACAAAACTTAGTAGGCCTATACAATATCTTGCTCATTATTGGCTGCAAGGAAAAGGTTTTGGGCAACATTTCAATTCTTCCTCATCCTGTTGGTAAAAAATGAAACTTGGTACAACTGTTCTTGGTGTTGATTTGCTTAAACATAAAGAGGTTGTGAGGTCTTCCCTGTTCCAACATTCGTTCAGTTATTCCTGATTTCTGCTGATTTTTATTCTCTCAACGTACCCCCCACGTGGACGCATATGTTTAGCGTTGCTCTAGTTGATTTTTTCTGAAACCGCTCTTGTTCATGGTAATGATTTCCTACATAAAGAGACTGCTAAGTCTTCCCTGCTCCAACCTTTGTTCAGTTATTTCTGAACTCTGTTGATTTTCATTCCCATTAATGTACCTCCCACCTTGACGCATCTTTTTAGCCTTGCTCTAGTTTAAATAAGTTAAAGCAAATTCAAATATTTCGACATCGCCCTGGATGCCTTTGTCGATGATGTAATAGCGTAAATGCGATGGCAGTTTTCAAATAAACTATTGAATCCCGTATTTATGACGCTAATAGAGATTGAGTTCCCACGTTTTAAAAAAATGGGATCTCCAAGACATCTGGAGATCATGAACAATCTTTTTCACAGTATAGTCAGTTGTCATTGTGAAGAGGTAAAAGTGTTGAGCCCAGAAGGCGAGCTTTGCACGGGGTGGTGTCGAATTTTCAAAAAGCCATTATCAAATTTTGGAGTTGCGTTTGGACAGAAACCAGGTGTTAATTAGCTAGCATTCAAATAGATCTTTAGAAACATACTTTTTATTCTATAGTTGATATAAATAACCCTTTGATAAGCTTGTACAACATGTCCTCTACATTGACAAGCAACAATGCAGACGATATACAGCTCTACACACAATATTCTCCTTCAAATCCAGATAGTGTTCAGGCGGCCACTAAACGAATTCAGGACTGTGTTCATGATATCAAAAAATGGATGACACTTAACGGACTTAAATTAAACAACGAAAAGACAGAACTCTTGAACGTGATGACACCCTACAACCTCAAGACCTACGGAACTCTCACTCTTACGTTTGGCGGCACGACCATCTCTCCGTCATCATCAGTCAGAAATCTTGGTGTTTATTTGACCAACATCTAAACATGACTCGTCAGATCACTGTTGTAACGCGGTGATTGGCTCACTGCTTAGATGTCAGCATATATTTGCATACAAGCGCGTATAAGGAGTTATGATGGCCGGCTACATTGTGTAGGTCAAGCTCTTGAGTGAGCCTTGACTTTTTCAACCGGTTAAATTCACTCATTGATTTGAGAAATATCGGGAAGATTAGTCAGTTTTTGACTGAGGATGCTTGCAAGAATGCTGTTCAGGCGCTAGTAGTGATTTCCCGTCTTGACTACTGCTCATCCCTTTACGCTTCAATTTCGCAGAACCCAACTTGACTGTCTTCAACGGATACAAAACAGATGCGCCAGACTTATCACAAGATCTCCAATGACTCACCATATTACTCCATTACTGGCGTCCATGCGGTGCTCGAATTGTTTTTCGAATTGCGGCTTTCATCTACAAGTGTATCAACAAGGCAGCTCCAATTTATCTACAGAACCTTGTCAGCATATACACTCCTTCGAGAACCCTTCGCTCTCAGTCTGACACTCTTCTACTCAAGGTTCAATGAGAAGCCAATTAAAAAATAAAAAGTTTGCACGGGGAATCGAACCTCGGACCCTGGAATTACAAGGCAACCATCGTAACCACTACACCACACACGCAAGGTGAAGAATAGGGAATTTTAAAAGGTTTTATACTTAACTGATCAGAAAGTCAACTTGCACCTAATGACCCCAAATTTTAAAAATGGATTTGGACACAAAATATAAGCCCAAATATGAAATTTGAACTTCAAGTGAACAATAGTAAAAAAGTTTTTTTTTGCACTTAGTGATCCATTGCACCAAATGACTTCCTGGATATCAGTTGTGTTTGTCATATTATCTTTAATAATTTACAAATACTAAATTTGGAGACCATGTCATGAAAATTGGGGAAGAAGTAGCATTTTTAAAGAAATCAACCAATGAGTTTAATGACGTCATAACAATGCATTGTGGGACCAAAAAATACATTCAAAAACAAGACATTGTTTGCACAGGCTTACATGCAAAAATTCAGAAGCCGATGCCCTTTGGCCTAAGAGATATTGCAATTCAAAAGTGTACAGAATAATAAACTATAATAAATAAAAAGAAAAAACCCGATGAAGAACGAGACTCTGCGTTTGCAGGCGCAGAGTAATAATCTTTTTAAAAGTGATTCAGCTGTTGTCAATGATTAAGCTTTGTAGAATTCATTTTAAAAATAGCAAATGTCTGACCTAGCGATCAACTTTTTCATTTGTTATGAATTGATTTTTTTTAAATACATTCGTCTCAATAAGTTGACTCTCATTTTCAGGAGACAACATTGAATTGTCTGGTGGCACTTTGCATCCTGCACTTGGGAACTTTGATGTTTTCCACTACTGGACAGTGTGCAAGGAAATATCTGAATGCAAGGAAAAATGTAAAGTTGTTGGGACTGGCGTTGATGTATGGGTGGCCACCTGTGAGTTAGTCAGCATGATTAAAAGTCAATCACCTTGGTATTTTTGCTACAAAGATGCTGTTACAGCGTTGGCTGTTATGGTAAGTGTACATAAACAAAGCATGATTCAAAATGAATGAATGAACTGAAGTAATTTAACTAAATTTGGTTGTTGCACAAAAACATACACCTAGATCTTGTGTTTTGTAGATGAGTCCGACACCCCCACCCTTGTCACCACGATTCAGTCACCTGGAGGTGGTGAGGATATTACTTGAGAATGGTGCTGATGTCAATAAGAGTAGTTGGGTTAGTATAAAATAAAGTATTATTATTTATTACTATACCAGAATATAGAGAACAATCTTTTCACTTTACCTACAAATACAAATAAAGTTGAAAATTTAAATGACAAAAACACTCATCAAGTAAATACTAAGAAATGAACAATTGACTACATAAATACAGGTTAGGTAGAATAAAATGTTATTAACTTCATTCATAAATACAAAGCTGCCCCACAAGCATCCTGTTCTGTTCTTTAATGTATAGTTTTCAACAACAGGAATTGAGAAAAGGTTTAAATATGAATCTGTCTACTGGGATGATGTGCAAATATGTTCTTCATGTCATAAAATGCACTTTTTAGCAATCACTTGTATGTAATCTTACTTACAGATTGATGCCTATACACTACCATTGAAGACAATTATAATAATAATAATAATGATTAATAGAAATTATTAGTAATAATCTTAATAATAATAATAATAATATAATAATAATGATAATAATATAAAAAAATGATTCTTACAATGAATGGGAAGTAATACAACCTTTTATTGGATTCAATTTTGAAAAATCATAAAACTCGCCTGTGTATTACTCCCAATGAATTTAAGAATCATTTTATAACATGCTGAACTTTCACAATAAGTTTTACCTAAAAATAGGTAGTGGCAGCTAAAATTCCAAGTTTTTTAAAACTTGTTTTTATGTGGTTTTCCAAATAGAGCTGTTTTTTCTGAGCACAACAAAAAATTTTTTTTTGATTTAGCTCAAATATTTTTTGAAATATCGTATTTTTTGTATCGCAGCATTCGCGTCAAGCCGAAATACTAAATTGGAAGCCATGTTTAACCTCTTCCATATAAAAAACCAGTTTTAAAAATAACAACCTTTATACATTTATTGATTAGCATCCACCAATACAATAATTAAAACTAAGAAATTTTACTCTATACATTGTTCTTCTAGGCAATTTTTAGTCCAAAAAATGGAAAAAATGGCGTTTTTTAATTAACCGAAACGGCAAAATTGCCATTTTTAGGAGCCGTCCACAAGAAAAATAACAAAAATAAACATGTAAAACCAAACCAGTCTTGTTGTATGGCATCCAAAGTACAGTCTCATTTTTTTTGGGAGCATGCCAATTAGTAGTTTGCAAGATATGAAGCTTCAAAAATGGCCGAAAGCCCTTTTTTGCAATGACGGACAGGCTAAAAAATGAAAAAAAAAAAAAATTTCAAAAATGCATATTTTTTTGTCTGGATTTGCAACAAATGTACCTTTTGAATGTAAACACTTGTTTTAACTAAGTTAAACCCCAAAATTAACAATAAATACATTTGTGATTGGTCATGTTCAATAACGTTTAACTCACATCTGTACTTCCTGAAATAGGGATATTACATTGAAACATGTTTTTATTCACAGAACTTTTTCTTAAAGTTTTCATGTTTCTTGAGAAGATCCTCAAGTCCACTAACAGTTACTGTGCGTCCTGAAGATGACACGGGAGCAAGTGACAACACTGATGCAAAGACAAAGTTGCGGTGCACATATCCTGTGATCTTGGCCACCTAAAAGTGGACAGACTAACACTACACTTTTCCATAAAGTTCACATCAGCCTCACACTCATTGTGTATCTTGACAACTTCACCTATATAGAAATCATCATCAAAGTGCACACCGATAATGTCACCCAAAACATTAAATATTAATGCGGGTTGAATGTCTGTTCTTCATCGAATGTCTCTTCTTCATGATCACTGCAAGAACTTGAAGTCTGCGATTCATCATCAGTAGATGGCAGTTCCTCCCTTCTACGTTTAGGTTGGTTGTCTTTGTCCTGGAAATCATCCACATCATTGGGATCAGCACCAAGATGAACTTTCAAGTTTTCTATCAGCTGCTGGTACTTCAGAGAAACCTTGAGAAGAGGCGATTTTAATCGCAGTACAACTTTATGATAATTAATTTCAGCCTTTACAGCGCTAAGACGGTCTTTAGTAGAGGTGTACATCATCAACATTCCATCAACATCTGCACTACTTTTGCAAGGGCCGTTGTGTGTACGGAGAAAATCCATAATCTAAAACGAAATTTACAAGAAATACTTAAGACATAAAAGGACATTTAAAAAACATCACCTAATTATCTTTCATTTCAGAAACTAGTGTTACTAAGTCATTAGTCAAATTTTTTTAATATTTTCACATTATTTTTCAGCCCGAAAAAAAAACACAAACCTGTTGAATTTGCAGTCTCTTTTTGTTTTCAGTAGCCAATTTCTTGTCTTTGTTGGCTTCCAACACTCGTCTTCGTTTACGTACAGCATCCTGAAATGAGTGACATTGTTTTTATCTATTATAAAATTTAACTTTCAATCTTTGGTTTGTTAGTAAAAACATTTTATATTTTGATTTTTAACATTTTATTATTTGCTATACATACTAAGATGTTTATTTTCTTTTATAGGCTTCAAAACACTCCTTTACCTTCTCTTCCTGAATATGTTTCCTGCGAAGTGGCAATGCTTTCTTAGCTGACAGACTCATTAGCTGCTTCTGCTCATCATCAGACTTCGTAAGGAGCCAGGCTGTTATTGGTTGGTTGCATTTCATCATATATATAGTAGAGTGATGATGGATTGAGGAACTACGCCGCTTGAACAAGCTGAAGTCTAAATCACCAAATGCTTTTTCCCCTATAAGGTTGGTTAGACGACTGTGACGCATCTTTTCCCTTAGGTGAGGATCTTGTACATTATGGTAACGACCATTTGGAAGAAAGTCGGCAAGCTGTCGCTGTGTGACATTCACAAGACTCTCACAAATAGCTTGAAGTATCTCTTGCACACGCTGCTTTCTTTCTTGGTTGAGTGATAACAAGGCGTCTAACATACCCTGGTCTTTTTCAAACCTGGAAATAAAGTCATCATAAGATTAGTCAAATACAGTGATTATAACAAACTTGCAATAATTAATTTCAAATCAGGGTGTTGGTAAAAAATTATAGTTTACAAAATGAAGTTCCTAAATTTGTTTCCCTCTATTTTTAATGTAATCTATAAATTCTTTTTGTTTCTTTAAAAATAGACCTCTGAAAATAAAACTGTTATAATAGGAATACAACTTTCATTTGCCTAACGCCAAACAGTGGTGCATAGTTCAAGTAGTTGGGATCAAATACTTCACTGGCATCCAACTTCCATCGCTGGAACAAGGCCATCATCTCACAAACATAGGTGTAGAAATCAAGGTAGTGGATATCTCTTGACAAAAGTTCCCAATAAGGTCCAGTTACATAGAAATACAGTAAACCAATAGCTACAATGTGATTGTCAATTTCCTCAGACATGTTGTCGGCTAAAACACTCTGTAACTTCAGATTTTTCTGCTGAAGGTAGTTGTCAAGGAAGTCAGAAATGTGGCCACGGTGCCAATGGAGAGCAGCAGCTGCTTCAAAGAAGTTGTTAAATCGATTGCTTCTAAAGCTAGTGATCACCGACTTGCAGTCCGACATTGCACAATACGTTTCCCATAAGTCTCGGCAACCATTTTTGTCATCTCCTCTGGGACCAAGGCAGTCACAAGCTGTGCGAATATACCTGAAATGATTATAATAATAATTACTCATTGTGCAAGGTAAAATTCCAGTGGAATATAATTATATTAATCATTCTAATAATTCATTGTGCGTTTTTTCTTAAATTTAAAGCTTTAAAACAGACAAGACAACCAAGTAATAATCTATTTTTTTTATTTACCTTGCAGCAGAACTTTCAGTGGCAGACTGGAAACTGCGGAATACTGGCTGAGTGTCCCTGCCGAGTTTCTCTCCGCCTGTCTTTTCTAAGTGCTTCAGGGCTTTCTCACACTCACTGCTCACTCCAAGCAAAAAGTGGGCGTTGCAATGCAAAAATTCCAGAGTATTCTCATTTTGTAGAAGGTTTTTAATTTCAGAGTCCAGTTGCCGTCCAAAAGCTTTCATGACGCTGGCCCTATCGGACATTACACCAGAGAGTGAAGACAAAATCTTTTTCAGCTTTTCTCTAGCTATTGTTTCATCATACATTTCTGTAAGTTCCAACAACAAATTAAATGTTCCGTCAATAAGTGATGTAGTGTTTTCAACACTTAGTGTGGAAAAACCTGCACTTAAAACATTTCCATCAA
>JAOXYC010074450.1:0-14358 GCA_028565715.1 Phoronis pallida
TGATGAACAAAATAAAGTTATTGACAGCATTGCATGCTATTGTTTTTAGTTTAATATTAACACAAATAAAATGCCTGTCCATTCTACTAATTTGCATGGCTCATGATACAACAAAACGCCAACGAACTGACCAGCAATCTGTGTCATCGCCGTTTTTGTCAACATTCTTGTTTTACTTAATTTCTTGGCAACTTTGGTTCAACAAAACACTAAGCAAACAATAGCAAATTTAGAATTCAAAATAGTGCGGATACGGAGTTCGACGGCAACAGTTTTTAAAAAATCTTTTTAATTGTCCCTAATTGGAACCCGGGATTGGAACATATCGCGTCTTCTTCCGAATTGAGAAGATTGAAGTTATGGCATTTTTTAAAAGATCTATTGAACGACTATCACCTGAACACCGGCCCATACATTGTTGTTAATAATATAAAATTGCCAGAGGTAATAAAAGAATCACTGATCTACAAAAAAACGAGGCACATTTTTTTTCATTAGCAAAATATATTTAGTGGTTATTCAATGGCAAAGATCAAAGCATTCATCAACCTTAATGTGATTTTGTATAAACATGTACATGCTGTCGAAATAAATTAGAATCTGTAATTGAGTTAACAAGATCTACAGATGTGTTTCCTAAATTATCCCATTTATAATTCTCATTATCTCGGTTACAGCTGTTGAAAATGGAAACCAGACTGTTTTTTATACTATGATTTATCTCCAAACTGCTGTGGATGAAACGGTCTTGCGTTGAAATAATTCACTTTTAGGTTAAACTGTTAATTGTATAAAATTCTGATTTGTTGTTGCAGTAATCATGTTTTAATGTTCTCAGTTTGTATTTTGGCCAGAGTAAAAATCTTTCAAACTGATATGCAATAGCAATTTGTTTTGACGAAACAATGAGGTTTTTTATAAGCGAACCAAAACTGCCAAACCTGCTTCGTTATAAAAATTGTCCAAATGACATTCGAGTTTCAAGCTTCCACCACTCAAACAAGAGCAAAGCAAAGCGGCGGACTCACTAAGTCAAAAGGTGTTCACTAAAAATTATATTAACTCCCATTTTAATAGTTAAAACTAGCACGGCATGGCCCTGCGTTCGCGCCAAAAAACACTCACTTCATCCTTCTAACATAAATATAGTTTTCGTGACTGCATGTCAAATTTCATTATCCAGAAATGAATTATCTATTTTTACCACCTTAACAATGAACAGCCTTACCGGTGACGCGTTGATCGACAAAGCGTTGAATGATGATCACTGGACCGAGAATGAGGTAGCCTTCTACATAAAGCAGTTAGCTGGAGCGATAGAGCACCTACACGAGAACAGAGTCCTTCACTTGGATATAAAGGTAAGTTGATTGGCACTCCTTTTCTTCTTATTTTTCTTCTCCATGGTACAGTGTATTTGACCTGTACGTGGTATATTTATTGGTGCACCTCTGGTGCCGGTCTGGTGATGACATTCAGATTTCAATACCATTTTGGTTGTTTACATCATGGTCCATAAGTGCTCCATGTTTAACAGTTGGAACCCCGGGTGACAGTTGTATAAAAGAGGAGAACCAATAAATCTTAGTCCCAAATGGGGATAGTCGTGTCGACAATGGGGTTGGGTATCCCCCATCCCCTCCCCAACCATAAGACGCGGCTACCAGCGTGGGCGCTGTCAATATGTAAATGGGGCCCACAGCAAAGCTACCTTTGGCAAAAAGATGTTACATCTGAGCGCTGTTAAAACGCTTTTTCGAAAATGTAAGACTAGCTAGACGGTGGAAAGCTATTAGTGCCTTCGCTGGGAAGACATCCCAAGAATCCATGTCATGAAAGTTGTCAGAGTCGGAATTTTCCCACGAGTCAACTTTTTGCCACACAGACAGAAATTCATAACACAAAAAATGGTCAAAAAACTCATAACTACAATTGCGGATTAATGCAATAAGCTAACGAAACACGATCAGGTTACATACATGGTTTATTGTTACATGTAAAAACTATTATAATTCCGCCGAGGGTATCGATTAAAATAATGAACTGAATGAACTTAAAAATTATTGGCGATTCATCACTTCAACAGGTAAAATCATTTTTCATAATTTATTTTTAAAAATAACTTTCCCACTTTTGGGTGGAGAGTGAAAATGTCAAAATTTGAGTACAGAATTAGCAGTTGCATTGTGTATCGGCATCGATTTTTGTTCGCACCGAGGTCACGTAAGAAATGTTTTGATTTTTACGGTTAAAAATATATTTGTAAACTTGATTAATGCGTGAACAGTTTCGATTTTTTTTTCATCATGACAAAATCCCCTGATTGTTGGCAGCTGATGTATAAGTTGATGGTAATGAATGTACATTTCGAGTAGATTTTTTCAGTGTGGATGTTTTTTATTTGTTATGATTAGGGTATTTTAATTCTGAAATATTTATATAACAGCGCTGTTTCTCATTAAAATGCACACGAAATGATTAATGTTACTATGATTGCTTTTAGTGTAGAGAAATCAAATTGAACTACACAACACTATTATATTTAGATTCATTTTAAAATCCCTGTAAAAGGCTGCATAATATACTTTCATTTACCCCACCTTCTTGTAAACGTGTCTACGTTTAAAAAATGTTAAGGTTATTTTCGTACTGGGTTTTGTACTTTTGCACTATAAATAAATCAACGCTCAGATCAGGTAGAAATCGGTCACCTGTTCAGGGTTATTTATGTTGTTTAGAAAATTGAAAACACACACATTGTTTCGTTTGTATTCAGTTATGAAACTTAAACGTGTCCGCGGGGCAAGTCTGGGGAAAGTCGGGTTACGCCATAACCTGACACATTCGACATCTGATAAATAAACTTGAACCTTTATTCGAGTTACCTAAATTGTCTCACTGAGAATTGTTTGGCTTGTTTTTTTTTTCTTTTTAATTTCAATTTAAATAAGATTGGTTTTCTTTAGGTGGATGAATCGATCACCATGCGAAAATCATCTAAATCTGGTGACATTTATCATTACACTACTTGTATTCTCTCAGTGTGCATGGTAATCATTTGATAAGTTTGATGAAATGAACTTGAATAAGTGGTTCCAATTCATATTCAGTGAGACGACTACCACACGCGGTCAGGGATCCAAATCCCGGGATCCAAATATCGAAATCATTTTCTTTTTTGGCTATAAATCCAAATTTAATTTATTTCGACTTGGACTTTTGAAAGCCTCTGTAGCCGAGCTAATCGGATGGCCATAAACAACATTGAGTCGGGCGTTGAGCCACCTGAATTCTTGCATTCCGACTCCATTGTCAAACATTTAGGCTAAGTCAACACATCATTCATCGTTTATTTGAATATTAAACATAAAATACAATAACTCTCTTATGAACTTAATCATGCTTGGCCCCGAAAATAAACTCATGAACACACAGCATAGTGGTAAATGTGAGATTAAAAACCAAAACAAACACTATGTGAAATTGAGCCGCGGTTAACGGTTGTGAATGATGTGAGAGCAGGTAGGGTAGGATGTTCCTTTTGCGTTTCAGAACTTACATTGATATATCTTTAGCAAAATGAGGAAGATGTTATTTCTATTAAGGGTTCCTTATAGATGGATTTTTTCCGTGTTTTCTTTCCGAGGTTTTTTCTTTTGGTATTGACGGCTGATTACGCAAAGTTTGACGACGCTGTCGTCTACAATTTGTAAATTGAAGTTGCTGAATCATCTGCCATGCCATGCCAAAGGAAGGTTTTATATTGTAGTCATTGTCCCCTCTGAAATATTTTTAAAATCCATAGAATATCTTTGAAATTTTTCGAGAACTTTTCAAAGTAGGCTACTGAGCTGGAACTGAGCTGTGGTTGCCCCCGGGCCTGGATAGGAGTGAATAAAACATGTAAGTGGTCGTCTGTGACGGCTAAATATTTATGGGCAACGAAGGGAACTTCCAGCCGAATCCCAGGGAAACCTGGTGGCTGAATTTCTTTAAAATTCAGTGAAAGTTCCGCTTTTGATTTGAATTAATACTGGTAGTTTATACAAATTTGCAAATTCTAGTCTCGTACCATATAGCTTTTTTATAATTTTCTTCGATTCATAACCAGATTTGTATAGAATCTGTGTTGAAGCGGTCCGGCACTTGCTACTGATATTTGGTGCCATTGCGGGTGTGAAATAAGTCCTCATGAAGCGTGGTGCTTTCAAATATGTATTGGTGTATCAATTTCAGAGGGTGCGAAGGATACATTATAATACATGTTTTACGGGACTCTATAGGCATCAAGTTCTGATTATTTGATTTCAAGTGCTATTAATCATAGCAACGCGTGTCATTGACTGTGATAGCAATTTTATTTGATTTTGACACATTGTATTGCCACTGATATGTACAATCTCAAATATACATGAACAGACATCCCGACAAATATATGAGAACTACTGGTGGTCACAACTCGAACTGCATGTTTTTGCATTTCAAGATTTGAATTCCAAAAAAAATTTCCAAATATATTTTTAGCTGGGATCCCTACATTAAACATATTTGGCAATTTTCTTGTTTGGAATTCAAATCTTGAAATTATTTGAGAAAACACATTTTTCCAATGTGTTTAGCTAGATGAATTTCGTGCCAATGACATCACAGAATTGGATCAATATAATCGAAAATACTTTTTTCAAAATTTTTTTTCTAGCATAATCATAGCACCGTACCCCATCCTAGAAAACATTCCAAAATAGTTGCAAATACCTTTAACATGGAATTGGCGGGGCGGGAGTGTTCAAATCTTAGATTGGAATCGTTCGCTATTACACGGCCTCTTTGACGTAATCATTCGCAACCGACTGGATCAGAAATGTCGGTGCATATGTAGGCCCTAATCTGTCTGTTATTTTAGAAAAAGTCTCTACCGTGGTGGCTAACTCATACTCGGCTTGTCTTTCTTGAATGTCAGAAACATTCTTAGAATAAATTCATAGTTAGACAAATCGCTCGTTCACATATTTGAATTTCAAATTTGATCAGTCAGTTCCGAATCTTTTCAAAATTTATCACTTTCGGCCAGAAAAAGCATAGGTCCTACGATAAGTGCTTTTTGTTTCCGTTGCGTGTTTCAATTTCAAATAACTACATTCCTTTGTAATTTCAATCGGCTGTTTTTATGAACTGGCACACACTGGCATATCGTAATTCAATTTTACTACAGATAATTCTTGACAAACAGAGGATGAGTTTTAATGCATATTTGAGTGCTCATTATTTGCATTGTTATCGGGATGCAATTTTAAAAATCTCTATCTGTCAAATGTGCACAGTTTATGCGTTGAAGCGAGCTTTCATGCAAATAACACATGAACGGCGCGGCGCCATCGGCGGTATTACTATTTGTTTAGCCTGTTCCAGATACGTTTTTTAAAGATCGGATCAATATAATTTAATTCATACTTGATTTAACATCATGATTCTTTTGTTTACATTTCACAAGTTGAAGTAATCACTTGATTTGATAGCGAACATATCGAACTCCTCTTTCAGCCTTCATCCTTTCCATGATACTGTCAATGTTTACATATCCTTGTTTATCAGTTTATAGGGCGTGCGGCATAGTGAAAACCCCATAGATGTTCAACAAGGTTTAAATTTTATCGGAAATGTCCACTTTTAAAGTTGTTTCGTTTCGTTTATTCTAGCCGGAAAACCTACTGTTAACTCGCCCGGGATCTACAACTTTGAAGTTGATTGACTTCGGAAACGCGAGACGGTTCACACCAAAGGAACCAGTTCACGTTACCTACGGAAATCCGGAGTTTGTTGCACCAGAAATCATCGAGAGTCAGAAGGCGACCCCTGCCTCCGACTTGTGGAGTTTTGGCGTCGTCGTCCACGTCCTGTAAGTTAACTTTCAGTTTTTGTTCGTTAGTAAATTTGACTTAATTTAGGGCATATCACTCGATATTCTTAAATTCAAAAGTATCCTCTATCATTCAAACTTATACACCGCTACTTACGAAGGTAGATTTTTTCAATTATTGAAATAAGACGTTTTCATCCGTTTCTTTTACACAGTTTAATAATTTTTCGTTGCCAACACAACGCTGATACGTTACAGTTGATCTCAGTTATCTTGACTTCCAGTCAAGATATCTCATCAAGTCACATAGGCCACCTGTATAGAGATTTCAGGAAGAAACGAAGGTATTTATATGCTCAGATGGATGTAAGGATGCAATTTGTAACATGAAAAGTCCAACACAATTGGCATCATTCAATAGTTGATAATTTCACATTCCTAAGTAGCGATGTATACCTTTAATTTCTTGACATTTTTTGCTAGCTTAGTTTGTTAATGCTTTTGGTGCCTGTTTCCATTTTGATTCCTTCCTCGTTACAAGATCCTTGTGGTTACAGTAAATTATTGACATTTTGGAACTTAAAACCTTGTCTACATATATGAATTATCTCAGTTCATACAGTTAAATGATAACGGTGTGTTTGCAGGCAATGAAAGTGAAAATAATTTCTCAGTAATCAGTTTCGTTGCACGGGATGCAAATAACAAACACTCGTTTGTGACCACTGCAGGGTTCTTTTCATTATGAGGAAAGGTATCAATACAACATAACACTCGACACCACCTGGCGCACGTGCAGCTGATTCCCGGGAGCTGATTCAAGTTTACCCTGTTGGGATTGACATGATTCAAGCCCTCATACCACTTCACAGCGTGATATTATGAATAACACAAATAACACGCGCTAGTGAAATGATAACATGAAAATTGAATCAATAACAACTGATGCGTGTTAGTCGAGAGCTTTTCGGTTTCAGCGAAGGTATCAATTTTTAACAAGCGGACTTTTCAGAGTGGTTCGTGGTTTTAATTACTAAATTGATTCACTGGAATCGGTAGCATATGCGACAAACGCGTCATCGAAATCGGTAGCGACAGACGTGCGCTCGTGCGTAACTTATGTGATAAGCACGTCAAATCTCCTCTAGTAGTGAAATCTTAATTATATCAGGTAATCACTTCGGAAGCCAAATATACAGATATAGAGTTCAGTTGCTAAATCGGCCGGGGTATCAGAGTCTTTGTTGGTTGTTGCCTTAAGGTCGTTCATTCACTTTGACACTTAGTGTTATATTTCCTATAGCCTCCGAGACTCGCCCCCATTTCAATACGTGATTGTCGGATGAACAAACACGTTAGTAGTTGAAGCTGCGGGTGATGTTACACATTGTATGCAGAGCGGGTTATATTATTACTGAAGATTAATTTTACCACTTACGCATATTGCAGACTCACGGGTGTCTCGCCTTTCTTGGGATCGACCCAGACTGAGACGCTTCAGAACGTGCTCAAAGGAGAGTTCAACCACGAGCCGTTGGATACTTTATCAGAGGATGCCAGAGACTTTGTGAAGGGACTCCTACGTGTTAACTCAAGGTAGGCCTAGCTACAGTGTAAATTTCGGATTATTCAGTGCTGATTCATAAATGTAGTTTTGGACTTTATCTTCAACCAAGCGAGACTCTATAGTGTAGTGGTTAAAGCGCTATAAACCCGGCTTCCTAGTGCCTCGGATGAGCACGTCAATGGCGGTCCATGGTTGCTCTTGAAGCTGATTCATAGTTTTGGTCTTTATTTTCAACAGAGCGATTCTCTGTAATGTAGTGGTTAAAGCGGAAATGTTAAAGCGCTAGATTTTCAATCGGTTCGATTCCCAGGCTGTCAAAAGTGACCCGGCTTGCTGGTGCCTCGGATGAGCACGTCAATGGCGGTCCATGGTTGCTCTTGATGCGGCTTCGGCCTTTAGAGTAACCATTTTACCAAAAATTAACATGTATGTAACAGCTACGTATTGAGGTGCATCAGGATAAGTTTTGTTATTTGTAACTTGCCTACATTGTGGATTTGTTTGGTGAAAGGCCGTGCATTAAGCGGGTGCGAACTTGGGAGGGGATGGAAATCTGGGCTTGCCAAATTCCTGACTTGTCCACCGTACCTAAGACATATATCTTACTTTCTATACTATTTCTTTAAAACAAAAACCAATTTGGAACCTGGGGTAAAAGATGGAATTCGAACTTTTGTGATTCAACAGAAAATGGGTTTTAAAAAAAACCTTTTTCTGACAATCTTCACATTGTCGTCATTTTCAGTATTTATGATAGTTCCCCGATGATAGTTCATAACCTACAGAAATAATGGCGGTAATTTACTTCTTAAGTGCTTCAATCAAGTGGTTGCAAATTACATCTTTATCCTTAATCATGAAAAGGTGATTGACTTCCACAATGGTAGGAAATTACGATCAAAACATATTTGCTCTCACGTTACCCATATATTCTCCCGACAATATATGTACATGCATGCCGGTTTGACTGAAAACAGTAAAATTGAATCGTTTATCATGTCGTGAGCAAAATGCAAAAAGAAAAACATTCGAACAACACAATTACTCAATGGCAACAAAGTATATGTAAACCTGCATAAACTCAAAGTATGATGAAATTATGTTTTTTTATGAATGGCTAAGTATTATTGCTCGTAAGCTCTTGGCTGAAGAACAATTACGACTCAGTAAAGGTTTAATTTTCGACCTTAACTGTCGCGACATTTTCACCGGTTTCAACAAATTGATAATTTTCAATGTTTTTTTTCTCTTTAGTCTAATCCATTTCACGACTCATAGGATAAATATTATTTAGCTTGATTAATAAACTCTAGGACAAATGACATATATTTATCCAGCTTAATTAACTTTCCGAGGTCTTGTGTGAAAAGGCGTAATTGAAAAAAAGTCTATTAATTGTACATGTTATGTACGTTAGCCCACGTATCTTTTTAATTATGTATTGATTAGTGCCAACTAAAAGTGAGGAGATTTTAATTGACTCAGAACTCACTACCTTTTCTTCTTCAAATGGTGTTTATGAAGTGCACCCGTTCCCAGCAGTGATTATATATACTTTACTTTAAATTTTTCAAGTGGTCTTTTGGTCGTAAAACTTCAATGAGTACAACACATAGTCTCAGGTGTGTTGATGAAAACACGTTACATCACGTCCGAGAGCCTTTTTGTTTTTATTCAAAATGTCCTGTTTATATTGCAACTAAATGCAGCCGCTATTTCTATTCAAAATACCCTTTCTTTTTTTCCAGTGAGAGGTTCACAATTAAGCAGTGTCTCAACCATCCGTGGTTAAAACTGGCCGAGAGTCACGAGCACGGAGCTCCATTAGCTCTAAACAGACTCTTAGAGTACACGACCAGACGAAGAGCTCAGGTGAGTGTTTACATGTAGTTTAACAAGTGTCATGTCTCAAGTGTACATAAGTGGACATCTGAGAAAAGCTTTCTGTTCTTCAAAACACCTTTGAAAATCTGCATCATGTTTTTGTGCCACTTTAAGCAGTGTTTAGGCTTACGCCAGCTAATTATACCACATACCATGGTTACACAGATTTTGATATAAAATATACTATAAAATTGTTTATTTTATTTTCAGTACCACATTAGGATTTTCTTTTTCATCAAATAGTTAATTCTTTTAAGAGTCTTTGATAGCCTGGTGAGATCACTTTTTATGTTTCAGTCGTAAAGTATATCAACAAATCAACATGTACTGCTTTCATTTCCAGCGACTCGAGAGGCTAGTTCAGACATCACCAAGGCGACGTGATCTCGCCAACCTACTGAAATCTCCTGAGGAGACAGTCGAGACCACATCTGCTGAAGACTTCGCCCTCATCGAACCGGAGTATCCCATATCCGTTGAAGATCAGTCATGGATTGAGTGGCTATCGCGATACCAACAGGGTCCGGACACTTTCCTTATCCCTCTTACCGATCCGGATCTTCCGCTAAGGCTGAGATCTTACAGGCGGTTGGAAGGGAAGCCGTCCAGCGCCGACATCAAATTGTCTGAAGAGATTGAATGCGATATTGAATTCATTCGCTCTCGCACGATGAAGGAGAGGCACGTGCTGACTGATTTTGATAGCAAGGATGTGCCGAAGTTGAAGCTGACGAAATCAGAGGCGGTTGCGGGATTAACTGCTATCGACAGCAAGCTCTTGACTATCAAACGGCAGCTGGAGCATGATGCCGAATCAAAGAAAGCCCTCAGAAAGGGAGAAGGTATTAATTCGGCATGTTTTGTTGACAAAGTAGAAATCAAAAAGCATGGAGTTGATGGAATGGATTGTGAAGTGAATAGCATGCAATTTTCTGGATCTCGTGTTTTAACGGAACAGGACATTTTCACAGACCAATCGGGTCAAATGTTGCATGTTGATTCGGATTCCAATGAAGCTACTGTTGAGTTGACAAGTGGTGAACGATTAAATCTTCCTTATTGTGATACAAATAGTGATTGCTTGCACGCTGTGATAAATAACGTTAATAGTGTTGTGTCCTCTAGGTATTCCATGCATGGTGTTATTAGCACGTCTCAAACACCCGTGTGTAACATTGCTCAAGACAGTGATTGGAGAATGAGTAGGTTTAGTTTGTTAGACTCACAATACGTGCATGCTGAGAGGCGTTTGCACGATAGTAGTTCTGATCAGGCAGAGTGCACATTCGTTTTAAATTTCACCGACAATTCAAAGGAAATTGGACTTGAATCCCCCGCGCCACCTCCCGATGAAGAGGATAAAAATGGCGGGAATTGTCAATCTGTGAATGGCATTAACGGAGATCAGAATGGGATGAGTGATATTGTTACGGATAATAATCAAAATGTTGGGAAACTCACGAAAATTGGTAAAATTCCTATTTTGAATGTTGTTGAGGAAGATATGGACATAAGTGTCTTCTCACCAATTGACGCGACACCATCCACTTTGCCATCTATTAGCGAGGGCAGTGAATCACAATCAGATCTCAAAAAGAAAAGGGGCCAGTTCAGCAAAACTAGAAGCACCACTTTTGACACGGTACCGGAAGACGACAAATCTCCAGCTGTTGTTGTCAGAAGTTCTACCCCAAAGATGGCGCAAGTTGCTGCGCAAATGTTACTCAAACGCAGACGATCATCCCAACCAGTCATTACAAAACCAAACATACGTCATCGCTTGGTAACACGTGACGACTCTGTCATTAAACTTTCTACACCAAGCATAAAATCGGAACCGGAAATGGATAATCTGGCTGTCCCGAAGGAGCAAGGCAGACGTCTCAGCAACGGCTCTGTAGTAACAGGCCCAACCCGTCAACGTAGAAACTCTACTGTGGAATGTTTGGATTTTCTGCTTGTTCGACAGGTCGATAAAACCCTGAATACATTCAGATACGTGAAGCCATCCAGAATTTATAAACTTGCTTTTGTACAGGGTCTTATGTTTGGCATCGTCCTTGCGATCTTGTACAAGATGGGTTGCCTGATAGTGTGATTAATCTACAGCCAAAGAAATTGAGCAAAATGGATTTAGAAACAATTAACAAGCGAATTGAAATTGTTTGTGGTTCTTTGGATGTAGCATTAAAATTTGACTATGACAGTTGTTGAGAAGTGAGAAACCCCGTTGATAAATTTTATTAGCGTCCACTTTTCCCAGGTTATTTAATATGTATATTTGCATGTGATAATAAAGTTTAACGTTATGAAATAATAATTGGGTTTCGATGTGATTAAACGGTATCATCAGTCAAACACACTTTAAGTTTAATAGTACATTCCCATGACAAGCTTTCGGATAAACATCAGCGTTTCCCGTCAAGAAGTACCTTGAACCCATGAAACCATTCTCTGGTAAAATGGTAACTTGAAATTCTATCCCTCGCTACTCTGATCGGAACAAAATAAAACTGATGGCAAATTTCATTTTGGAGATATTTGCTTGAGGCATTGCAATCAAAAGAACTTTGACTACTAACATTGCCATCATTCCTATAGGTTTACGCCAAAGATACGAAACAACCTCGGTATAAGTACACTGCCACCTATCGGTTACACTTCGGTGGCACTGTAAGCTTAACTAAAAACCATATATTGTGGCGCGTAAACTATGGCCATGAATTAGTTGCATCGAAATCAGTTGGCTAAACACAAATACATACTGGATTGTAAAGTTTTGTGTTCTATACGATGACAACCTGTTGCTAAGAACAAGGAGGCTTTCTGAATAAGCTATACTTAGTTGACAGCTGAATGTGCGTGAAGGTTTTTGGCAAATTGTATTAGAATTTTCAGTCTGGACTCGAAACCTTGTAGAGGTAAGAATAATTCTACATGAATATTATCTATTTCCCCTATGAGATTTGGTTCTGATTTTGATGAACACGACAACGCTTTGTGTCACACACCCTTTTCTAACAACAGAGTTGATCATATTGCTGCATCTTCACTGTTAGCTAGCCAATGTGCATGCTTTTAGTGAACCACAATGCATTGAGTTTGTATGTTTTTTCGTAAACTCACAATAGTTTTAAAGTAATTTCGAATCTCGTTGGTCTGTATGCGTTTTTAACTTTATTTCCTTCTAGGCTCGTTAAATCTAGATCATTTTTTAGTATTGTGATATGCAAAGTCGTTTTATTTTGTTTCTGTAACTTTACTTTTAAGATCCACAGTCTGTATTGGTGGACATAAAAGTAATAAAAATAAATTGAAGCGAAACTTGCCTAATTAGAACTGCATGCACCATACTTGGAATATCCCCAAATTTCTGGCTCCACAAATTATTTTGAATGCGTTCCTCCGGCTCCACAAATTATTTTGAAGCGTTCCTCAATGACTTTTCTAGCCTAAAATAACTATGGTTGCCCCAACCATATTTATTTTAGAGTAGACAAGTCATTGAGGAACGCATTCAAAAGAATTTGTGTTACCTTGCTCATCCATGATGTAAAATCAAAAATCTATTTTTGTTCAAACAGGCATATCACCAATATTTATCGAGAAATTACGGGACACTGCTTACAATGTTGGTGAACCCGTGACACTATTCTGCCACGTGATTGGGACACCTTTCCCGAGTATCACGTGGTTCAGAAACGACCAACTATTGGCTGGTGGTGAGGACGAATCATCATCAAGTGCACGTCTGGGCTTCACACACACAACTGACGGTAGAGCTACGCTCACTATCTTCAACACGAAACCTCATGACGCTGGAGTGTACAAATGTGTGGCAAGAAATAAACTGGGTAGAGTAACAAGCAAGGCACGCCTTCTTCTCGGAGGTGAGATTTAGTTACACCATTGTCTACTTCTTTCGAATGTTGAAGATAACATTTATTTCTTGATATTGCAATGCCTTCCTTAATTTTAAGTTAAAATGTTTCTCTACATCTTTGTTTGAGATATATCAAACAGAAGAATAATGTTTGGAGAAATGAGTTACAGTGTACATGTATATCATGTGTTGATTTCCCCTTTTCAGATGTACCCGAACGTCCAGGAAGACCCGTAGTATCTCATGTTGGTGCCCACGAGATGTTGATAATCTGGGACGCACCAAAGTCTGATGGCAACACACATATCGTATCTTACAGAGTTGACGTCCGTAGAGACAGTGAGTGTTTTAACAAATGAACATTCAGAACATTGATTCATCACCATAGCGTTATTATGATTCATCCTTGTGAGGGTTGGAGAGGGGGATTGAAACCTCATGAAAACACTCGGACCATATGTTGTACCCGTGAGCAAGAACGCCGACAGGTTCGACTGCAGTGGGAAAATTGCCTGGGTCTTTCCTGGGTTACTTGTATAAATTACGCCTACTCACACCATACAATGTACAACACTGGGATACCATCCCGTCATTAATGCCATACCATGATGCAGAGAAGGAATTACATGAGATGGTGAATTTTGATTTAGATGTTTCTTGCGTTATCACCTTCTTTGGAAGATTCTCGACAATTTTCATATTTATTTTCACAGGTGAAACTCGATGGACCACGTGCTCATACGACATTGACGAGTGTTCCTTAGTTAGAGGACTTCACCCAGAAACTAAATACAGATTCAGGGTGTCGTGTAGAAACAAGTTTGGCGTCAGTCCATACAGCTATGCGTCAATGGAAACGAAATCACGCCCGGAAGGTATTTAGTTTTTAGATGAATCTTTTGATTAAATTCGTCTTCAACTCAAGATGGAACTCTCATAGTTCTCATTTTGAGAAAAAAATTATTTCCAAATTCCCCAATACACTCGACCTGCAATATTTCTCTTTTGATCTTACCAAAAGTGCGTTCACAATTTTCGTCTTCGTACATGTGAGCTGAGCCTCATTTCCAAAAAAATGTCATCAAACGTTACTTCATTCTAACAAGGACCAATTTCAGATTCACCCATAATCTCTGTCAGCAAAGAACTCAGACGATCACTTGTCCG
>JAOXYC010076672.1:0-14342 GCA_028565715.1 Phoronis pallida
CCTTCAGGGTTTTAGCACCTTTACCATCAAATTTCATTTTGTATCTCCTCTGTAAAAGAATAAAGTTTTTGACAATTGGGTAAATTACGTGTGCTTTGAAAAAATATTGAAATGGCAAGGGCTTTAAAATGGCCCCAAAATGAGGTCATCAGGGCTGTATCAAACCTCATTTGCCAGAAGACTACCTTCGTACCTCAGTAGTAGTCTTGACTTGAACTGGGTCACATGATTGACCACATCACCCCCGCAAGAAAATATTTTGTTCTCACTGGAAAAGCATTTGAGCAAACTGTAGATTCAAAAAAGCGTGACCTACATCTAATGTCAATAGATAAGCTTTAATATCTAAAAACTGTTATTGAAATGATTTTGATGTGGGTCATGTTACCGTACGCGGAAGCCAATGACCCGCTTTATAAGAAGAATACTTTGGTTCCATGAGGGATTTAAACCGAGTCTAAATAAACGTGGTAAGCCTGTATCAAACCTACCTCTTCTGGTGGATGGTCTTTACTCTGAATCTCCAGTAATGTACCACGGTACCAGATCTCATTATGTTTCCGACCCAAGATTTTCAGTCCTACTGTCATTTGTCTGGAAACAAGAGGGTTAACATTTATACATTGTAAGTTTTATACACTCAGGTACCAAACTCATTCTGGACATATTTAAAGGTGGATTTAGTAGATGAGTGAAAAATCAACTTTCGAAACAAAACCAACATTTTTACAGTCCCCACAACAAATATCTTGATTTTTTTACTAAAAAAGGAAGTCTCAAGTTATTTTTTTAATAAACAAATTTTTGAATTGTGGGATATCAGGAATGAAGGATTTTTTGTTTTGTTTTGAACAAGGTAAAATATCCAATTTTATAATTAATGAATTAGTTGTACACAAAGACCTATCAATAACCTTTTTTTATATACAGAATATTAAGTAAAACATTCATAACTCACGGTACAATTATTTTTCGTGGTTCGTTCAGATTTATCTTGGCAGGTGCGGAAATGATAGTACAGTCGTCCCCAGGTGACTTGTTCACGGACATAGGGGGCGCTTTGGTAGATGACTGTAAAAAATTGCAATGGAGACGTATGGAACATGATGTATATGTGATAAAAAATATAAATAGATTAAAGAGATTAATACCTTATTAATTTCATACTGTACCAGATATCAGTCCAAGGGCAGTGATACCAGACAGACTGTGTTTACTTCATCAACAAGGCGCACAATTTATAGTTAAAAGTGCAGAGTGTATTATGATGTCTGCCCGGCATGTTGCACTATCCCTGATTTTTAAAGTTATTCTGCAGGGCAATTTTCAACGTATACCCATTCCAGGAGGTTACTGGCTTGTTCCAGTCCACTCAGATGGGAATGAGTACCAGTTACAGCTGGGAAGTTAAGTTGCAACCTGTTCAGGGGTAGTGGCCCCACTCTCATCTGCCCATACCATGGACACTGATAGTATCATTCTTATGAGACTCACAATTGCTCAGGAAGGATTTAACTTAATGTACAAAATACACGTGCACCGGTCTGTAAATAGTTAGATAATCATAATTATGCCCAGTTTTAATATAGCGCTTTTTTATTCAAAGCGCTTTACAATTCTCAACAGCATAACCCAGGCTAAGAATCTGTTCACTCAAGCACCATTTCAACTCCCTGGGGAGAATACGGCAGGCGAGGAGTATTCACGAAAGAGTCGCATTACCTTTTGCTCAACACCCACAACACCATCCTATGCTAGCCCAGTATCCCAGTAGGAAGCACCCAAGCCTGGGCTTGAACCCAAGACCTTTTTGTTAAAAGGTAAAGTCTCTAACCACTAAGCTACGAGCACTTCTAGATGGGACTGGTACTTTGGAATCAGTCTGGTTTGAGTGAATCACTGTCGTTTGTGAGGTTTACTGCATTTGCAACAACTTACAGTAGGTGTAGTCTGTTTATTGGCAGGCCTGTTGTCTTTGGTTGGAGTCATAAGCAGGGACTTGATGCTTGGGGCCTGTGTTGTCACCACTTGACTAAAAAAGTAGATGGAAAATGCATGGTAAGGATATATAATACAGTCAAAAAGTTCAAGAATTTCTTTTGTTCAGAAAATGTTTTGCTTTAATTAGGAATTCAGGATGCTAGTGATGTGATATTTTGTTGTCTGCTAAAAACTATACAAATATGTCTCTGAGGTGGTCCAGAAAAAAGGGAATTTTGTTTTGTATTAATTGAACAAGGGAGGGACTACAAACTCATTTACAAGACTTTTATGTTAATTTTATCAAAATTGTTAAATTATCAAGTCAAATGTTAGCCACGGAGCAACTTACGTTCTTGTAGCAGGCATTCCACTGGCCGCCGAGGGTGGTTGTTTTGTCTTGTTAGAACTTGCATACAGGATTTGCACATCATTACTGTCAACATCACGCACCAGAGGAACATCTGTCTTAAACCTTGAAATATCACAAAAATAAATATACAGATAAACATATTCTTTTACTGGCCATTTTGAAAAGATAAAAGATTCTAAGTCTCTGGTAGTTCAGTGTTTCAAGAATACTTGCCATGCAAAATAGGATATATGGGTTGGTTCAATATCAAGTGGGGTGCCAAATTATTTTGTCTTTTCAAAACTTATCACAGAAAAAGATTCATTAGAGCAAAAAGGCATTCATGTTTTTTTAAGATGAAGATGGAGCTTGACCCTTAGCCCATAATGACCTTTTAGCTCTGGCTTTAAACTTCAAAATTTCGTCAGAGGCTTTTTAAAACAGGAAATGAACCCCTACAATGCCTCTGCAAAAGGCAGACTGGTTTCTAGTCAATGTCTGATATTTTGATCATTGACAAATAGTTATTTCAAGTAAGGAAATTTAGTTTAGATTATAGGATTCCATTGGTATCCTTAAGTTAGTATACATTACTCTAGAAGACAATATTCGACAACAACCATGATCTAACTAACCTCTCATTTAATTTTTCTGCTTCCACCATTTCATGTTCAAGTTTGTCCAGCTGCCGTTTGCATGTTGCAAACATGCCATCGATTTCTTTAACATTTCCTAGATAAAATATAAAAGATTTTCAAAAATCCGTATTACAAAAATACAGACACTGAAAACGATATCATACCGAGAACTACAATAGCACATCTAGGAGTACATGTTGACTAATGTATAGAGGGACATATTTTCATATTCAGTTAAAAAACTGATGTAAATTTTTTTGTAACTGATATTTTTACAAAATCATGAACAAAAGATTTTTGTTTTGCTGAATGAAAAGTATGGGGAATGAGTCAAAGACTTTCACTTACGGTCTTGTTGCTTCAACGCTATGGAAACTGGTTGGAACGTTTTCTTCAGCTCGCTTTCTACCTGAAGGTTGTCTAATATAGAGCTCAGTGTGCTGTCCAAGTCAAAGTCTATTTTAAACTCTATATTGTTCATCTTAGACGCCATGGCGACAAAGTCCTGTCAATGAAAAATATATTTTTAAAATTGTTCAATATTTTGAAGGAATCATTTACATTTCCTACCAGTTTTGAATGGCAATGTCCATTGTTGAGTGCTGAAGTGACCCATCTGTACTAGATAAATATCATACACCCATCTTTGTGAAGTTCAACCTCCGGATAAATCCTAATGCACTTGTACACAAGCTGCCTCACTTTAAGCCCACTCAAGCATCAGCCCACCCTAGTTATTTGGCATGCTCAAAATATAAACCCATGGGCTTATACCAGGTAGGGCACGAGAGTTGGCTCTTGGGCATCACAAAAAGTATTTTTATATCAAACACTGATTAAGAAAAAATGGGACACCAGAAAAACAGATACACCTGCCATTTTGGGACAAGAACTCAAATTTCATATAGTCCATATTTTTGAGGTGTCACAAAATGGCAAGGATTTACCGTATCATCAATTTCACCAGTTGGTTCATCTTCCTTGTGGTAGACTTTGTCTGGTATAGCACGCGCACCTGCATACTGACAGCCTTTTCGCTTTTTAACAAGAGAACAAAGTCCACAATCTGATACTACTGTCATAGATCTGAGACTTAAAAAATGCAGTACAGTCACTTGCACGTTTCTTATCCTCGTAATTTTTTTGAAAACGGTACTCTGTTCCGGTATTTCTCTTCATAGCCCATAATCTTCCATTGCAGGGAAAACATATATATACCGCGGATAGTTGTCATCATCAGACGACACATCAATTTCAAGTACACTAAGGATGTTGTCTATATTATTTTCACACTTGATAGTATTCCCTTTCCTTTCTTTATTTGATAAGTGTCCCGAGCAAAGCCTGCACATATCATGCAGGGCCTGTCTGCACAATGTGGAGAAAAACAACCTCAGTGAACGTCCCTGACGTTCACTGACACTGAGGTTGTTTTTCTCCACTTGCTTTTTCAACGATACAATAACCTCTCCTGCCCAGAAAAAATGAATCGGCAATTATTTGGGCACATTTGATAGAATAACCACTCACTTTTTTAGTTTTTCATTAAGATGTATGCATGCAAACTGATTTAAAAACCCCAAAACAACACAGCTTCCGAACACACAAACAAAGCATGAAAATCTGTCCCAGGTTTAACATCCGGTTACAACCAAACGAATGTTTTCGAATTAAATTTCAAACCTTTTTTATAGATCTGAAACACAAACAAAAATACTTGCCTTTTATCATTTCGCGTTAAATTAACTTCGTGAACATGATTGTTAATATTTTGTTTTTCAAGAAACAAAACACCGCAGTTACGCATTATTTTTGTTGTTGTTTGCGGCCACAGGTCATGTGATTTACAAAGGATTTTACAGTCCCGTGACTTTCACTCTACCAGTGGACAGTGAACAATGAAGGTGTTTCTGCTTGTGTTAGCCTTCGTGGCCTTCTGCAATGGGGCTTCTTTCAAAGTCACCAAACCCCACATGCTGCAAAGGTAAATATAAACGTCCGGTAAACAACTGTGAAACAAATATCTCATTTTGTTGGACCCGGTTTCTTGAAACTCAACAAATGTTGTCACTCAGTGTTGTCTTGTTGACCTGTTCAGAGTGTTAACTGATTGATGTTTTTGTGGTTGGTTGAAAAGTGTTGGGTTGACGTATCATCATGATATAATTTTTTTTGCCGTGTCTTTCAAGTGAAGGCAACAGGACCCAGTTTGGTTTGTTAGTTTGATGTTCATAACTATTGTAACTGTTAGGCCTATCGAATGGATTATCAGTGATTATATACATTTAATCATTTATAATCCAATTTTTTCGGTTTAACTTAATTGTCTTAATTCAGTTCAAAAACTCAAACAAAATCAAGAACAATAATTGCACAAATATATTGCTCATGATGTGTCAAATCATTCATTGCAATGATGATATGTCAGCTGAAATGAGTTGTAACTCATGCTGTTATTTGTTGTGCTTTCAACTTTAATTCACGAGTTCTAATTAACATCTAGGATTTTTGTCACATGCACAGCTTTAAACCTTGTGACCAAACATACATGTCATGGTTTATTTAGGCTATCAGTTTTTGTATGAATTATTAATAACTTGCAATGCATCAGAACAATTAAATAGATTAACTGAAAATTCAGATTGACAGGTTTATTAGACCATGGTATCACTATCCCTGTCAAGTATACTTTTAGATTAAAAATTTACTGATTGTTGGATTAAGGGTTTAAGGTTAAACTAATTTTCTTGCTGATAAAAATATTCCAGTGACGTTTACACAGTATCATAACCAACATAAAAAGAAATCATGACTCAAGAATACATGAATTCATCTTGATTAGGCTACATTTGGAACACTAAGAAATTCAATTGTGATAATGATGATTAAAATCAGGGGGACTATTGTACAGTTTAATTTTGCCTAGAAAAGTACCTGCCCAATTTTAACGGCTAATGGAGGAGTGTCCAAGTGATAAGTTGATCTGTAAACATCTTGCTAGTACCTTATCACTAAGGGAACATCTTGCCATGTCGTCCTTTGTCCTTATAGATTAACCTTGAAGTCTGATCTTTGATACCAGACCTCAGCTGACCTTGAGCATTGATGATCTTGTGTATTGACTGATTGAAGATGAATTTTACATTATCTTCAAAGTGTAAAATTCAAAAGAAACTGAATCATCGACAAGAAGATAATCTTATTAAAATAAACAACATAATATTTGAATGAGTCCTGCTAGGCCAAAATATTTAGCCTATAGACCCAAATTAGAAATCGGTATCATGCTTTGCTCTTGAAAATTTAATTCTTTGAAATTATTTATAATTTGCATCAGGTGAATAACGGAAAAACCCCTGGTTTTCATTGTTTATTTTATTTTTTTGGAAACTATTTTTCTTCAACAAGTCTGCATCTGGATTTATATAACTGTTATTGGTGAATTATTTCCAGGGTCAAACTGCACAAGATGGAGACCCTACGCAGCAACTACCACCATGGGGCGCTGGCTGCCGCAGCGGAGGATCTTCAACTCAAGTATGCATACCAACACGCACTGCAAGTCAACGGACCAGTACCTGAACAACTCACAAACTATATGGATGTTAGTGGTTTTAAAATTGCATTTATGCAAGGTTACATCAAAAATTTAAATCCTGTTCGTACACAGATGCCTTTACAATGTACGCAACCATCATATGTTCCAAGCCTTTTACTGTTTTTGAAAATTAAGAACATGTTTTCATCTTGATAATAAGTATTTAACTTTGTGTTGTCCTGACTTGTTTTTCATGTGACTGCAAGCTTGACATTTGCTCAGATTTATAAATTATGAAGGTTTGAAGTATGACATATTTGGTTTCTAAAATTAGACTGTTAGTTGATTTACTGTGTGCGACCTATTGTTGGTGTTGTGCACATATGAACTGTTGCAAGATTTTTTTGTAATTAATTTGTTTGTTTACAGGCCCAGTACTATGGTGTTGTGAGTCTGGGATCACCCGCACAGAACTTCAGAGTGGTCTTCGACACAGGTTCCTCCAATCTGTGGGTCCCATCTAAGAAATGCAAGATCACCGATATTGCTTGCCGTAAGTTTATTTCGGTGGATGTTTTGTAACCAAAATTGAAAAAAAATACACTGCTGCTTAAAAATTTTCTATAACCAGAACAATAAAAATATGATTAATTCAGTAAAAATTTCATTTGATTTGGTTTTCTCAATGTAAAATGCGGAGAGTATGGCCTGTCTGTTCTTATATGCCATGCAGTGTGTTCACTTTTAAGTTAAAACAACTGGAATTTACCTCATTTTACTTGATTTTCATATGTTTTCAGTGCTACACAACAAGTATGACTCCACCAAGTCCAGTTCGTATAAAGCCAATGGTACATCGTTTGAAATCAAATATGGTACAGGAAGTCTGACTGGTTTCCTCAGCACAGATACACTTCAGGTTTGTATACAAATAATGCCCTTCATATTGAACTATTTATTATTCAGATTGGCATTTATGAAGTGCTTCAGGTGGTGCTCCACACCAATTGGCCATTTTTGACATTTTTTCAAATATTCGAGGAAAAAAATTAAATTTCCAAAAAATGACAATTAATTTCAAATGATTCTTGCGTTAATAGAGTATGCTGCTATCAACTTAAAAAATGTTTTGAATTTCACCACTTTTCTATGTTGATCCCCAAAAGTGGTGAAATTCAAAAGAGTTTAAGTTGATAACAGCATACTTCATTAAAACAAGAATCATTTGGAATTGATTGTTACAAGCCTGTCAACCAAAGTGTGTCTCAATTTTTAGAAATTTTAAAATATTTGAAAAAATGTCAAAAATGGCCAATCGGTGTGGAGCACCACCTTAAAGCACAAAAGGGGAAGAATCAAAGGGCTTTTATGTCAAAATATTTACTCTAGATGGCTACATTCATTAAAAAAGTATGGATTGGGATGTGGGAAGGAATGATTTATGGATAGTTGGTCTTCCAGATATGGGTGAAGGACACTCTTTAAAAGAGTTGGCAAAAAAATCTAGTGGTCCGTTGTGTGAAATAATTTGAAATCCATGGGTTGTTGGTGAAAAGTTAATTTAAAAACGACTGTTAAAATGTTTGTTCTAAAACAAAAGTGCCTTATACCCTTCAGCATCTTAATAAATGTTTCTATATTACTACAGATTGGTACTCTATCGATTAAGGACCAGACTTTTGCCGAAGCCACCCAACAACCAGGCATCACTTTTGTTGCCGCAAAGTTTGACGGAATTCTCGGCATGGCATACGACACCATCGCAGTGGACCGTGTAACACCGCCATTCTACAATGCCATCGCCCAGAAGTCTGTGGCTTCACCAGTCTTCTCATTCTATTTAGACAGGTATATAATAGTTAGGCCCTAGCGTTGGGAATCGTTGAAAATATCCCGGTCGATTAATCATTGGCCTTGTCCGAACGATTAATCGATTTTTACGATTATTTATGCTACACGGATGGCGTGTTTTGAACAACTAGCAGGTATTATTGTTCGGGTACACAAGCAAGGAAGATTGAAAATCCGAAGAAAACAAACCATGAACAAACGTAAATCTGAACAGTTTTTGTATACTTGATTTAAAATCGAACTATTACAGGTTCTAGCAATATAAATTGTGGTATATTTGACAAAAAGACTGATAATCAAACTAATCGTTTTTCAATGTTTTGACTCGACCGCTCGGAATTTCGGCCTGATCCGACCGATTGGTCAACTTTACGATTAATCGCTCCAACACTATTAGGCACCTGTCATTTTTATTGGCAAAAATGACTACATTGACAATATTTGATTTGTGTACGTACAAGTGAGTTACAAAACAGATAAGGGGTACATTTTTGCTAGGAATGTGTAAAAAATTATAATTTGGCACAGTGTTTTCTCACCATTTTGGGACACCTTGATATCAATTATTTTGGGAAATTTGACTTCTTGTCCCTAAATCGAGGGTATCTCTTTTCAGGGTGTCCCAATTTGGTAAACATAGCAGCTTGTCCCAAATTGGTGAACCTTGTCCCAATTTTGTGAGTACAAAAATAATCAAATTTACAAACAATTTTTTGTGTCCCAAAATGCCGAGAAAATATTGTAAGCGAAGTATTGTTTTTTTAATTATCATTCAACGATGAAAGACATTTTAAGGTTTTTTTAACAATTTCAGTGATAAACAAAGCAGTGTCTCTCATTTGTTTTTTGAACTGTTGATAGTTTTAATGAATGCTTTTCTCTGTTGCTTGTAGAACCACCGGTAAGAGCCCAGGTGGTGAACTCATTCTTGGAGGCAGTGATCCAGATCATTATGAGGGTAACTTCACCTACGTACCGGTCACCAAAAAGGGCTACTGGGAATTCAAGATGGACGGGTAATATATAAGTTGATATTTGTTTTGGAAAGACAGTTCGGGTTCTGAAGTTTTCTGTCTTTCCAAAATTGATTACTTGCTGCCAGTAAAAGTATACATTTATTTGTATCAATATTTGTTGTCATTTGATTGTTGTTTGACATAAATTAACATAATTAGCACTCAACTACCCTTGTATTTGGTGTCGTGATAGAATCACGTAACAGAATAGGGGTTAGCCATTCAAAGCATGTGAGGAAATCAGTGTTTTAAGCCAGTGAAGTTACTTAAAACTTCAACAGTTTTTCTACTAAGTTGTGTGATAAAATGATTCTTGAATTCATGGGCGGTAAAACAACATTTTATTGGTACATGGTCAGCATTTGATTTTGAAAATCATAGAACTTGCCAAAGGCTCATTCTATGATTTTTCAAATGTATTACTTCCAATTCATTGTAATAATCACTTTTTCCAAGTTGATTCTTTCATTGGCTACGTAGAATTTGATTGTTAAAACATTTCGTTTATGTTTTCAGTATCCAGGTTGGGGGAACTGGCGGGGTATATTGCGCTGGAGGTTGCAATGCCATCGCTGATACAGGCACTAGTCTCATTGCTGGACCATCGGCTGAAGTGAACAAGTTGAATAAAGCTTTGGGAGGAACCCCCCTTGCTCAAGGAGAGGTAATCTAGATCTAACAATAAATATATTCCCCTGCTTTATCCAAATTTGTTTTGACACTGTGGTAACCGGAAAGGAAAGCTTATTTCGATTATAAATCTCGCGCCAAATAATGACCTACTCTACTGTCATGTGAGTCCAACCAGTGTTATAACCAAGTGAGCACTACTAACCCAAACTTCTTGGAACCTAAATAGTTAGTTACAAAATGTAGTTTCTTACTCAATTACAAGAAGGAAATATGTATTGTCAAAATACACTGTTGATGAATCTACAAGACTCAGATCCGTTCGGCGCCCATAATTATAATACGCAGCGAGTATGGACAACATCAGGAAATGGTTGACAAATAGTAGTTTTTATCATAAAATATTTCGATCTTTTTCAGTATATGATTGACTGCACTAAAATCCCAACACTGCCTGCCATTTCATTTATATTGGGTGGAAAAACCTACACACTCCAGGGAAAAGACTATGTTCTCACTGTAAGTAGATATTTGCTACATGAATATTGTTAGATATCCAATAGAGAATAAAATAAAAACAACGACCATTTTTAACTTAAAATATCCCGACATGTTTCACAACATCTTTATAGTTGCATGGTCACAGGTATGAATGACTGTTGGCGCCAACATCAGTTGATAACAAAACATGATGACGTAGACATCTTCCGATATACATCACTAAAGTAGTACAATATGTCAGGGTATTTTAATTTAAAAAGGGTCGTTGTTTTTATTTTATTTATCAGTGCGCTACTGACTGGAAGAAAATTCGTAAGCTTTCTACATGACTTAATAGAGAATATATTAGAATGAACTGGAGTTTTCTACTCTTCACATACTTTGTGGTCCCTCGATTATTGCCGTTATTCAGTCAATGTGTTTCCATTGACTGAATAACGGAATTTATATGAGGGACCACATTATTCGACTTGTACCAATAAATATCTATTTGGTTCTCATGTTGGGCGTGCCTTTCATGGCACATGAGCCATGACTTTTAACACTGTGCAAGGGAAACAAGTTACTTAGAATTTTTTTTGAAGGAAAATAAACTTTGGGAGTGAATGCAACCTTTTATTGAATTCAATTTTGAAAAATCATAGAACTTGACAATGGCTCATTTCATGAGTTTTCCAAATTGCTTTCAATTTCTTTCAAATAATGGTTGTAATCAAGTTTATATTTTTATAGCAAGACATACTTTCCTTCAAAATTCCTATTAAAATATTTTTCTTATTCTTTAACAGGTTAGTCAGATGGGTCAGACTATTTGCCTTCTCGGATTGGCCGGTATTGACATTCCTGCACCAATGGGACCCTTGTGGATCTTGGGAGATGTTTTCATCGGACCATATTATACCGAGTTTGATTTGGGAAACAACCGTGTTGGCTTTGCCAAGACAAAGTAATTAATAGAAATATGAGTTGAATTTATATGTTAATGGAATGTTTTGATATTTAAATATCTGTTTTGGCTCTGTTTTGTGTTATGAGTTATAATTTGGAAACTGATTTTGTTAACATTCCTAACAGCAGGATGTTTAGATAGTTGTAATTATTTTTAATCATTCTAAATCATGACTTTTTAAAAACATTTTCTCTGAATTTTGATTTGATACGATTATAAGTTGATGTTAATAAAAAAATGTTGTATTTTTCAAATCCTTATCTTTGAAAATTAAAACACCTTCTAGCAACAAATTGCATTGCGTGTACGAGATAGCCAAAGAAGACCTTGAACTAGATAAACTGTACAACTGTTTGTACTCCTTTATGCGTTTAAACCAACAAAGATTAATTTGGTGGAAAAGAGTTCAATGGTCAATTCCCATATTCAGGGATAGATAAAAATAATTGGAATCTGAAAAAAAAAAATTGACCCTTCGTGGGACTGGAACCCACGGTAGCTTGCATTCCAGGCAAGGGCTCTACCAACTGAGCTAACAAGGCAGCCATGACAGGAACAGTATATTCATCAGATTCCAAAATTTATCTAAGTATATAATTAATTGTTGTCACAGCAGTGATCTGTTAATTATATCTATTTATTATTCAAGATCAAAAAATACTTCAAAAAAGGACTTTTGTGATCTATCATGCTTTATAGCGTGAAAAATCATACAGATGCATGTGTTACACTATATGTAAGACAGAAATAATTTCATTGTGTGAGCTTTGTTCAAAATGCCAGATGTCATGTCACTTCCAGACCCTGTTCCTTTGAAACTTCTCAATGAAACTTAAAGAGCACTTACAACAGTGTCTCTTGATTTTGATTCAATGCTTTGTTCATATATTTGTTTTTGTGTCAAATTTTGACCATTTTTGTCAATTTTTGATCTTGGAAATTGCGAGTGTTTCTAAAAACTGAATGACCACTGACCTTGATCTTGAGCATATATATCAAAACATCTTTAATTTTTACTAAAATTGAAAATACACTTTCATTAAAAGAACACATTCAATTATTCACAAAATATTTCTTAATTTAATAACAAAATATAACTAACAGATAATTAAAATTACAAGCACAGTAACACATTGATTATTAATAAACTATGCAAAAATATTTCCTTTATTATGGAATGTCTTTCTTTGCTTTTGGAAAGTAGCGAAAAAGTTCAATTTTAACTTTGCAATAGCAGAAATACACCGCCTTTTATATGCTGAGGCTCTGAACTGGAACAACTAGACAGTGTTCTGCCTGCTCGGAGTAACGGCGTTCATTTCTGTGGCCTCCTAGATTGCTAGCCCTAACACTAACTTGACACACCCCATAGTTTGATCATTTATCATAACATCCACATATCTTAATACAGGCGTTGTTATTTCCAAGTAGCTTTAGTTGGACCTTTAGCATCTTTGCCTAAACGCATTGCACCAACCCCCATCTTAGCCTTCATGTCCTGTGAGAGTATATCTGATTGCGCTAATTCTTCATCATATCTGAAATTACCATAGTAACCCGATTATAACACATCCCCAGTCTAAACTATTTCCAATATTCTATTTCATTCATAAAATTGAGAAAAGTGTGGGTGGAAAAAATGATTCAATAAGACATATTTGCTCCTATATATTTAATATATAGTAGTGAGTTTGCAAATTAAGTAATATGCAAACAATTAGTCAATTAAGTCTATTTTTGAATGCTCGAATTATTATATGAATTGTGCGATCTACAGATCACAACAAAGTCAAGTATAATTCCCAAAATCTCCAAACTACAAAGGATCCCTTTCAGGAACCCGGAATTTTCAATACTTTGAATTTTGTAAGTGAAAAGGGCATTTTGAAAAAATGTTGTGTTACATCAGCACTGGGCAATTATTGTAAATGTATAATTTAAAACTTAAAGAGTCTCCTCGTTGGTCCCAATCTGGTGTCAAATCACAATTCAACTAGAAAAGTTGTGTATGAGTCCCTTGTTGAACATAACTTACTTGCATCTGAGTAAAAAAAAAAAATCTGCAAAGGGTTGATTTGAGAGCTTTTGTGTCCGATTTCAACCAACAGAAGGTTTGATTTTTTCGAATGAAAAGCTCTCAAATCACCCCTTACAAATTTTTCTGAATTTATTTACTCAGATTCAAGTTAGTTATGTTCATCAAAGGACTCGTACACAAATTTCTAGTTGATTTGAATTTTGACGCCAGATCGGGACAAACGAGGAGACAGTATCTTTGAAGTTTGTCTGTAATAAAGAAAGATCTATTAACTTACAAAAGATCGAAACTTCCGTAAACATCTTTAGATGGTGTCTTGTTCCACCTAACACTGTTGAAAGAAATAAAGTTAACTGTAAAAATTGCTTAAAAAAACAAACAATTAGTTAAGGTGTTTTTCAACTCTTGAACACACATGTTTTAAAAAAGAATGCTGTATGTTTTTAAGTATTATAATTTAACAAATAAATGACAAACCATTTTTGAGTTTGAATTACAAGGTTACAGAACATAATTCAATAATAGCTCACTATTAATATTATTAACTGAAATTAAATTCTGATTATTTAACCCAAAAATCAATTTTATTTTACATACTCTGGAATTCCATTGGGAGGGAGAGAAATGTTGATCATATCAGAGATGAGATTGTACTTCATAATTCTGTCACTAGAGGTCGTTGATGTCAGTGATGGTGATGCATTGACCTGGAACAAAAATATACAGGGAACAATCATAACAATGGCCTTATTTATTATAACTTGTGACTGAGTAACTCAAGTGTTAAACTGATATACATTACACGGGGGTGTACCTGTAAACACATGTTAACAGCTGGATACGAGATTT